>JBBPFJ010000305.1:0-114001 GCA_037975025.1 Excoecaria agallocha | reverse complement strand
AAGTTCCTTTGGGATTCTCTTTCTTGGCAACCTTCTTGTTGGAGATCCCATTATTCTTTGGCTGCGCCTTGGTTATCTACTTCTTCATCTGCTTGTTGCCTTTAGCAGAAGTGACAACCATGACACTTTTTGGATCCTTCTTAAATGATCCATCAGCTGTCTTGAGCATATTGATTAATTCAGGAATGGATACTTGGATCTTGTTCATGTTGAAGTTAAGCACGAAAGGTGCATAACTTGGAGCCAACGAGTACAAGATTAAATCTATGTATAGATCATTATCCATAACATAGCCAAGTCTACTCAAATGCTCAATATACCCATACATCTTTAATGCATCAGTAGCAGCTAAAGTTCCTTCCACCATTTAGCAGCTAAATAGAGCTCGAGCAATCTCATATTGCTCAGTTCTAGCTTGAGAAGAATATAGCTCCTCTAGATGCAAAATGATGGTTCTAGCATCCATCATCTCATGTTGCTTCTGAAGCTCTGAGGACATAACACCCAGCATCAGACATGCTACTGCTTCACTATCCTTCATGTATTTTCAATAATTGCCTTTTATCTCATCAACGACATCATCTGATGGAAGTGATGGTGGATCTTTATCCAAGACATAGTGGATCTTTTCAGCTCTGAGAACAATTTTCACTTGCCTGATCCAGTCAGAATAGTTGCTGCCAACCAGCTTGTTATCCAAGATTGATCGTATATTAATGTTTGATGTGCTCATAATGATGACCTAGATGTGAAAAAGAAAAGATATAAGAGTATGTTCATATATATGTATGCATTAATAAGGTCTTTAATTAATCCATTTACTCCCACTATTTTATTGCGAATTAATAGCCCTCACTATTTAATTCAAGAAAACCTGATGGTTTTCTTAGTGGGCCAATATCCAATCCTTGATATGTAATTTGACCTTGACTATGGTCAACAAGCCAAATTCCATACCCTTGAAAGGTAGGTATCTATATACCAATTGTGTCTCTACACAACTATTGGATCATTAGGTTATCAACTCTTGATGCATGCATATCGTATATGCATTCCCTAATCTTGCCTCTAGAACCATTAGCCTTGACTGTGGTCAACGAGCTAATGGGCTAGCTAAGATGACCCATTTAATTAGATTTGAACATATTTAATATAATGTGAGCTTGACTTTGGTCAACAACCCACACTATAAAGAACTCTGGTTCTCCTCAAATTAATGGAAGGCTTATATACCTTAGTATTTGTTTGAGGGTTTTAGTTAATTAAGTCTCATCATATATGGTTGGCATACATTGGTATGCATCCTATATCTATCACATAAATATAAGCATACAAATATGGTATAGTTATGGACTTCACTACATTGATTTCCCCGAGCCAAGAGGGAAATCAAAAGGTCACACCTAGGTAGTGTGATGATTCAAACAAGAAAATAATTACATTATCTTCAAGCTTGTTAGATCTCCATCCGGCCCATCTTGCTCCTTGATAGTGGTCTCCATCTCAATTTCTAATTCTAATCTAAGTAATCTAATTACATATTACAATTTGAAATGAAATACAAACCAAAAATATGTGGCCGGGACATGAAAGTCCTCATTGGGCCAAAACATGCATAATGCTCAATCACATTGGGCTTTGTCCATAACTATCCATCATGCCAATCATACACCCTTATATGCCTTTCTAATGCATAAATAAATGGATTACTAACTTTGTTTCAACCTTTGAAACAATATTTTGATTTATTCTAATGATGTGATCAAATTAGGAAACTTTTTTCCATTTTGGAAACTTTCATTTTAGGAAAACTTTTTGCATTCATGTGTTCTTGCCTTAATAATCAATCCAATTGATTATTAATTAATTATAAATTGATTATTTAATTAATTAATCATATTAAATAATTAAAAGAATCAATTTTGGGCTTATAATCAAGTGTAGGCCGAAACCCACAAAAGAAAACCCTAAATGTGTTTACATACAAACTAATTTTGTATCTTTTGGACCATTTGGGCCTTTTGAAATGAGCCAAGCCCACTCCAGCCCTTAAAACCCATTAATGAACTTAATTAATTTTTATAATTTTTAATCTAAATCAGCTCCTTGGGCCCACCAAGTCATTCACTAATTTAAATCAAGTCCGTAAACATAATTAAGCCCATTAAGTGGTTTTAATGAATTAAAATTAATCATATTAATTTAAGGCCCATTTTAATTAATCAAAATAATTAAAAACACTTTAATATATCATATATATCAGATTTAGAAGATTAAAAATTGTTCTAACCAAGAACACATCAAGAACATATGAAGAACACCAATTTATCAAACTTTTCGACTAAACTAGTTTTCATGCAAAACTTGTTCGATTTTAATTTCGTTCGATCTTACGGCTTAATATCACATATTAAACACATAAAATATCATCTAAATGATGTTTTAATGGACCCATAAGAAATCAAATTAGAACAGCCCCTTAAAATTCCATGGGTTTCATGCAAAACCCTAGGCACATTTCTTCAAAAGTTTCGTTTTTGTTTCCAACAAATTTATTTGATCACAATCACATCCAGAAATCAATATTTCTCATTCATGAACAATTAAATCTAATATTTTAAATTTTATGAAATAGATAACTCAAAATAAAACAAAACTTATTCCGCAAAAAATATAGAATTGTATATCCATGGCAAAACCGTGGCTCTGATACCATGTTGGAGTTTAACGATTACATGCATCGCATACATGAGCAGAATTTTAAAATGTTTTAACCATTAGATCTGATCTTGCCATGAATACACAATATAACTATATGAGAATAAGAAAAATCACCTTTAATTTTTGTTGAAAAGTTGATTTTACTTCGCACCGGGTTGTCGCAAAGCACAGTGTCCAAAATCGAACACCTCCAATGAGTAATCCACACTAGAGAACGATAAATTGAACCAAAAAATTGCTATCAAACTATGGCTGGCCAAAATTCAAAGAAGCTAGCTTGGAGGTGGCACAAAAGAGAGAGAGAGGATAAGAGAAAAGGTCTTTCTTTTCTATTTAATCACTTAACCCTAATTCCTCATTAGTTGGCCTTTTATAGTTAGATTAAAATTCCAACTCCTTAATGAGATTGGGCTCTTTAAAATTTCTGGAGAATTATTAATTGGGCCTCTGGAATTAATTATAATCAATTTGGGCTTAATTAAATCCAATTTAAACATTTTCATAAAAGACTATGCACAAAACCCACAAACTAGGCCTTTTGTGCAACTAATTGGATTTAAATACCCAAATGGATTTCAAATCCAACCAAATTAAGTATGTGAGTTTCATAAAACTTATGTAACATATATAAATTAATTTGGTGCAAGAAAAATACCTCTAAGGCCTTATGTATGGAGATGACATGTGGCCCTCTACAGAAGGGCTTCCACACCAGCTCCATTCCTCTGGCCCCTTTATAACTCCTCCAATGGACATATTAATTAATATATTAGTCCTATAACACTTATAGTAGTCCTATAACACTTATAAGACAATAATAATTAATTATGTCTAACTTACAGAACATTTCTCAAAAGTTTCACAGACAATTTTACTTGATCATAATTAATTAAACTCTTTAATTAATTATTATCTTATACCCTCATAATAATATCAAATATTATTATCCTTGTTATTTTATCATTTTATCCTTTTTCTCTATATGTTTGTGACATATTGGGTTCCTGGTCCATTGTTGGCAGCATAATATGTAATTGTGAGTTTCTATTCAAAACTCACATGATTTAAACTCCTTTTAATTCATTTTATCAATCCCTATTGATATTTTGATACATCATTATACAAGTCATGATTGGCCGCTAGCTAGGTATCATGACCTACCCAAATGTCAGGAAAGTCATGTGTGGTTTGACCTATACCATTCCATAAGAAACAGTTACCGTGCAAGTTACTCCTTTCACCACTCTTATCTCAATTAGATTCTGAGTATGGATTTTCTGTCAACTCATATAAATCTAATTGTGTATGTTCTATTAATTTAACCATTGTTCCCAAAATTCCCTCCATGGATCTCTATCCATATTGGCATTTTACTCTGGCCAGAGATTCTCTGTACAAGGTAATTATAGAATCATGCGAGATAACTTCCCTTATTAAATCTGGGATGGTGAATCCTTGTCAATCACTCAACTATCTTCTCAAGTAGTCATGATATACCAAATCTCCTAACTATGTTCACTCCCAGTGGAAGTAATCAGTTATGGAGTCAAAGTATATCACTTGCTACTTAAGATAACTTTAGTGATCTCAAGTCTAAGGATACTTGCACAACCGCTATGAAGAGATTCCTCACTGACATATATTTAATATCCATATGAGGATTCTCTTTGCAGGTCTCCAATGAACTTGTTCTTCTAACAAGCATCCACATGTTAGCTTTGATTATCTTCCATAATCACAGTTATGAGAACCATTGCTTGAACCATTCAAGAAGCATAACATGTGCTAGTCTGTCCGAATTAACAATGTTCTATCTTGTTAATTCTATGACTAGGGATATTTAGATATTAACACATTTGCATGCAATAGACATCTCACATCATGAACACCTTCATGATTGCCTTTGCACTGTGTTTATAATATCTAGGACTTCATTTATTAATTTAAGATTTACAAACTCATGTATTTAAAATAGCATTAATAAATGAATGATGCCTTTTATTAAGAATGTAAATTTTATACATAGTGAAAAAACATCCCTATTACATGGGCTCTAGGGCATACTCTCTAACATGACCCAGTTATAAAAGCCATTTTAATCATATCCATTATTTTGTTCAGGATTTGATTATACCTTGCATATCCATCCACAAAACTGTATATAGCACAAATGGCTGCACTATCAACCAAGACACCTATATGAGAGCAAAGGGAAAGTCATCCTTAGGATAGGCTTTATTTAGATCCCTATAATCCATACAGACTCTCACATTCGTATCTTTCTTTGCTATAGGGACTATGTTTGCCAACCATGTAAGGTACTAAATTTCCACCAGGAACTTGCCTCTACTTGCTTTCTGACTTTTTCCTTAACCTTCTTACCCTATTGTGTCCTAAGTCTTCTAAGCTCTATTTAACAGGTTTGTAACTTGGGTACATTGGAATGGCATTTTTCAGCAACTTCTCAATCTATCCCTAGCATGTCTTCGTAGGTCCAAGCAAAGACTTTTCATATTTTCTTAATATTCTCTCAAATTTTTCTCTCTCTTCAGGAGTTATATCTGATGCTAGTAAAATTTCTTTTGGGTTTTCTTTAGTTTTGAGATTGAATGAACATGTGTTCGTTAAGCTAATGTCAAATATAATGCTTTATGATCATGATCATGCCTATTGAAATCAAAAGAAACATCACACAAGTAAGCAAAATTTTTTAGCTCATTAAAGTAATCAAAAGAGCAAACATCATTCTCATCAAATAATTCAGGAACATAATCAACATCAATAAAACTATCTCTTCAATCTTGTCAGCATCTGATGCCCTTCTGATCTTAAATTCAGCTTTGGTTGGCTTCTTAGCTTGCATTTTTTCCTTCCATTTTAGCTCAGTATCAAACCACTTCCCTATCATGACTTCCTCTGGTGCTCTTTATCCCAGGCTGAATGAGTGCAACAGAATTTTCTCATCCTAGAATCCTTCAACTAGTTTGATGATTCCTTATTCCCAGTCGAATATCAATATTAAACAGCTCAAATCCTGGTACCAACTCACCATCTATCATTTGAGATTCATTTTCCCCATAATAATGGCACAGACCTATAGCTAGTATAAAACTTTGAGAAATGTGCAGGATTCTTTCTATCTTTTTCTCTTTCCCTTTTTTGTTTGTACCTATGAAGCCTACCCCTTTCTTATCCTTCTGACCCTTAGTAGTTACAGTAGTCTGAAGTCCTTGAGAATTCTTGCCTAACTTGGCTTTAGGTAGGAAATTCATCCTTTTTGAGCATATTAATTACTTGAGGACTATTAAGAAAGTCATCCCCATCTTTTTCACCTTTAATGAATGCCACATGAAAACTTATTAAACGGTTGCTTGGCTATTTCTAGTATAGACATCTGACTCTTCTTTGCTACTTTGATAGTTACTACTTAACCATTATAAGGAATCTTAATCATCTGGTGCAACGTGGAAGGCAACTTCTCCCAGCTTATGAAAACCATGGTCTCCCAAGGAGTACAGAGAAATTTGCTAGGATAGGCAAAACCACAAATTCAACATCAGCCTCAATGGATCCTGTCTTCACTACAGCCTTGAAGGTCCCAGTAGCTTGCCTTTTAGAGTTATCATATGCAAAAATGGTCAAATTAGACTTACTTAGCAAGTGCTCATTCAATTCGAAGGCCAAAATTGCTACTAAGGGACAAACGTTAATAGAGGATTTGTCATTTATCATCACATAAGTCATGTGCTTCCCATTAACCTAGGCTTTGATGTAAAGAGGACGGTTATGGTTCCTTCCTTCTACAGGTAAATCTGCATCTACATACACTACATTTTCTCCGATTCCTCCTTTAACCAAATCCAGTAACTCGAAGGTCGATATGGTAATAGCAATAGTAGCTTCACTCAAAGCCTCTACTAATTTTTGTCTATGTGAAGAAGATTGCCTCAACAAATCCCAAATGGATATTTAAGCCTACATCTTTTTCAACTACTTTATTATCCGATCATCCTCAATTTCTTTCTTCATCAGCATTGTAGTAAGAGTCAACTGCCTTTCAATTTTTGGGGCTACTCTCCTACTCCTTGTTACTACCTTCACTCCTTCTTCTTTTAGTTCTCTTTCATCTTCACTGCCTAAACTCCAGATGTCAATGGGCATTAAAGCCCTCTTATCTTCACTCTCCTTAGGGGTGTCCGAATAGTCAATCATAAAAACTAGCTGATTTTCCTCAACTAGCTCTATTACTTTTGGGGTGGAGTGAGTAATGATCAGGTACTCATTCTCATATAGGTTTTTCATTACATACCATTCAAGCAAGCTGGACCCAATCATGTACACAGGCAGGGGCACAACATTGTATCCTCCTTTTTTTTTTCTTATCCCTCTTCTCAGGATCTAAAATTTGCTTACTATCTATCAGGTATTGGACTTTATTCCTCAGAGTATAAAAATAATCAGTTAAATGCCCAGTGTGTTAGTGGTATGCATAGTATTGTTCCTCCCTATGATAGAGGAGTCACTGGCTCTTTGTGAGCCTTGATGGTAGCGGCTAAAGGTTCCTTTCTTTGATTAGCCTATTCAACACCTAAGACTATGATTTTTCCAAGTTAAAATAATGTCTTTGTTGGCTAACCTCTGTAGCTGATACTTCTGCAATCTTTCTAGTTTTGTTCAGCCCACTACTATTTTTGGTAGACTTATTACTACTAAAATTCCTTCTCGTATTTTCACTACTTTCCCTTCTAGCCAAATAATCCCCTTCAGCTTCTATAGTTATATCCTTCAAGGATTCCCAGTCTTTTAGACCCTTCATTTTCAAACCATCTCTCTAGTACAAACTTGTATTTTGAATGAACAACCTGATCTGATTAGTTGTATCAAGCTTCCTCTTTATCTCTATCACCCTGTTTCTCCACCTAGTGAGATACCTATAGAAAAACTCATCATGCTTCTGTTGGAGTAACTCAAGGTCCTTTAAGCTGAATTATATCCCATGCTGCAATCGTACTGCTTGAGAAACACCTCTATCAATAGATCCCAATCCTCTTTAGTTCTTTTACCCAAATTGTGATACCAATCTATCGCAGTCTTAGCCAAGCTCAGGTAAAGGTATTCTACCTTTTATTTTTTAGACAGAGTAGTCCCTTTTATGATTAGTGTGTATTGCTTAACGAAAGCTGAAGGGTTCGAGGTACCATCAAACCTGGGTAGGTCCAACATTTTGAACTTTTGGGGCAATGGCATGTCTCCATCTAGATCTCTATCTTTGGGGTTCATCCCCATACTAGCAGACAACAACCTAGAAACAGCTTCTATCTTCTCCTCAATTTTCTTAAAAGTTGGATCCTCAGCACTAGGACCCCTTATTCTTATATTCACCACCAAAGGAACATACTCTTCATCCTCTTCATCTATGAAATCATCCTTAGGATTTCCCTCTTAAGTGGATCTCGAAGCATAGTAGCATCAGCTGTGGCAGTGTTCCCAACACACATTTGCTCCACTATCTCGCAAGTAGGTGCTACAAGCTGAGGCCTAGCATTAAGTGTTGTAGGAGCCACCATTCCACCCATTATACATAGCATTCTCTCCTTAAATTCCTACAGATACCTATCTATCCTCCAATCTAAATCATCCTTTACTGTTGAAGGCCCAGTACATTTGCCTTTTCCCTCAAGAATGGGAACTTTATTGTAATATCATTAGTAATTCTCCCAGCTTCATTTCCTCTTCCAACCTTATTCATTTTGTTGTTTGCCATTTTTGAGCTTGTTTCGTGGTTGTTTTTCGATAGCTAATTGAAACCCAACCCAAAACTGACCTCTAAACCTAAATCTAAACCAAAATCTAACCTTAGTAAAGCAAACACAGATCTTCAAACCAAATGCCCGTTCGACCCTTTGGACCACCTAGATGAGTCTATGATGGCTGCAGGAATCAGATGTTAGGGATGATGCATGATAAATGATGTATGTACAAGATATATGCATGATGCATGTATAAGATATATACATGATGCATGAATGCAATGCATGGTTTTGTTAGATGTCAATCACAAACACACACAAGCATGTATAAAGCCTTCCAACCTTATTACTCCTGCATAGAAGGTCGTGCAATCTCTTTCCTAGGTAGGCTTAGCCCATGGGTTAATAGGGTATCCAATGGACATGTATAGTGCATGGCAGCAAACCGGCAGCATAGCCTCTCTAATTGAAAGCGCAGGCTATGGGTTTTGACCATTATATATTTTGACTAACTCGTACAAACCAGGTTAGGCCTGCCAGGGCATGGCAACCTTTAACTGGTGCCCTTCTAATTTGTTTGAGTTTGGTTAATACATAAAGGTCCACATAGCAAGTAGAAAGTTATTATGGTTATATAACCTAGGGAAAGTTTCTATTTTCATTACATGGGCTTTTGTCAAGGGTGATAAAACATTAAGGCTACCCAAGCATGGTCCCTGCCAATAGGTCTAGCTCATCACGAGCATAAAGATCGATGAGTCACCATTTCATATACCATTTGGTACTCGACTTGGGATGGTGGGTCTCTTTGGCATCTCCCCACACTGAGTGAATGTAAAGCATGCTTCAGGATAGCACCGGAGCTAAAAATGGATGCCTAACTTAATTCTAAGGTTTTAAGATAATTGCAAAAAATGCAATTTAGAAAAGAGAGATGATTAATTAATAAAATCAAATTATAAAGAACTTAATCGAGATGGTTTTTGGAGCAAGGTCTCTTTAAGTCCCCAATGAAGTCACCACTGTGACGTGCACTGGAGCCATCACTCGTTTTTAGGATTTCTCTCAGAGGCCTGCTCTTAGGGTCTGAGATCGGAGGAGGCTCACTATTAATAATAAATTGGCTACTTCACAATAAAAAGAGATCAATCCCAAATTATTGCTGGTAGTCAACGCATGAAGGCTTCTGCTAATAGGCCTAAAAAGGTAAGTGTCATGGAGTCTCCACCCAACAGGATGTTGAAAAATGATTCTCGACCTTTTGATACCCAAACAGAGATTGGTGTTCAGGCCATCACTTTTATTAGGCACCTTGGTTATGTATTATTTTATAATTGCATTTTAAATATTAATCCACTCTCCTCCCTCACACGATGCATTTGTGATAAAAATAAGTAAACATCTCAAACAAGTAAAGAAATCAATAAATAAATAATTAAAATAAAATCCTACTTAAAAATTATTACATAAGCAAATTATCCCAATAAAAAGAAAAATATACAAAAGAAAGATAAATATCATACATAAAACGGGCCATTAATTAGTTCGAAAACATTGGTTCCTTCATACATATTTGCAAAAAAGGCTTTTATTAAATTGTGAATTTGGGCTAAAAATAGACATTGGTCCATATTTATTAGAGAAAATCTAATTAATTCGTAAAAATGATTTAAGTGAAATTTTATCATTCATCGTGCAAAAAAATCATTTATTACTATCTATTACATCCCCAAAATAGTAAATATATTCAAAATAATAAAATAAAAAAATACCAACGAAGAAAATAAATAAATAAAAAATAACATAATATGCTAAAGAAAAAATGAAGTAACCTGGATGAAGAGGGTGACAAGAATAGGAATACGACTTCCCATGCAAATTCCATACATCCTCTATAGCCATAAATAAATAAATTGCTCAAAAGAACCAAAAAATAGATTAATTAGCATTGATGATAAAAATATCTATACAATTTACACCTACAAACAAATTGATCATAAGCAAATAGCATACATATAGTAGCAAAAACATGTCAAACATTACATGAATATTGCATAAAACAAATATTAAATAAAGACATAAAAAAGACCTAATATACATGAAAAATCCTAAAAAACTACCCCAAGGACGACCAAAAGGAAGTGAGGGATGGCCAAAAAAGAAGTGAGGGATGGCTAGGAAGGAAGCAGGAGGATTTCCCATCCTTCAAATGAGGGATAGCCATCCCTCACATCTTTTTCCCCATCCCTCATTTACAGAATACAGCAGAAATTGCAGAAAAGAAGGAAAAGTGCAGAAAATTATACAAATAAATATTTTAGCCTTTAATATATAATAATTAGTCACCAAATCATGCTAAAACATACCAAATCACTAAAACATACAAAAAATTAAATTAGAATTAAAGAAATACATCACATTACATGTTAAAAAAAGAACTCGAAAACAACAATGGAGGAATTCTTTGATAGTCGTGCCTCTAATATGCCACACGAACTAGAAATGAATCACATTTCAATAAGGTAAGCATGCAATTCAGTTCTCAACAGTTAAAATAGATCAATTCAACATCTAAATAATCATGTCATTGAGTGAATAAATGGTTGAGAGAGAAAGAAGTAAATAAGCCTAGAATATTACCCTCAGGAAATATTCTGACTCTATGATATTTGAAGTCGAGATCTTTACTCCAAATCGTGTTCCTTGATCCTTAAAGAAAATATGAAATTCGTTTTTGCTTTTGTCAAAAGATTGCTAGACTTGAACCTCTAGTGAGAGAAAAGAAATTAACTTTCTTCCTTCTCTAATGGCTTTTTCTTCTTTCAAAAGGAATGATTTCCCCCTTTCAAAACCCTAAAATCTTTGTTATTCTCCATAAGAAAGAGTTTTAATTTGTTTATAACTTAAAAATCACTAGATTAAGAGATAAAATCCCCAAAATCCAAACCTCTATTTTATTCCAACTCCTTCCTCTTTTGAAATTCCAAAAAAACATGGGAAAATTTGGGTTTCGTCTTAAGGACGGGCATCTGTGAGTGAGGGACGTCCATCTCTTGTCACTAAACCCCAGATTACCTAAAATACCCTTGATTCAAACTATTTTGGAGATGAAGACCCAAAAACGGCTGCCCCTCAGGTGATAGACGGCCATCTATCACCACTAATAGTCCAAAATTAGGGTTTTGCCTATTTCATTGAAACACTCAAAAAAGTTTTAAAAGTTTTTTAGAGAATCGTGAAAATCTTTAAGAGAAATTGACAAACCCAATATTGGAGCTTCGAGATCTAAACTTCTTGTTAGTAATGCACTATTTCTTCATCATCAGGTAACCCTGATCCAAGCTGCCTCGGGTCATGATGTCTATAACTAAAATGGTCATTTCTCTTAAAGTCATTAATTGCATTAACATCTCCACTCCCCTGAGTATAAGCTTTATTCACCTTAGGTTCACTCACTACATTTCCTCTATCATAACCTCCACCTTCTTGAGAAACTGATGAAATATTCCACACCTTAAGTCTACTTAGCTCTCTCTTAAGGAGTTCTATTTAAGCCTTGAGCATAGTGACTTCATCCATATTGTGCACTCCTTGTCTTTTTATTCGTAGCTCTTATGCTAGCCCATTGCACTTCGTTCATAGCCATCTTGTCTAACAATAAAAAAACCTCCTCTGAAACTTTGTTAATGAAACTTCCACCTACTGCTGCATCTATTAGAGACTTGTTGTTTGATTAACGCTTGCATAAAAAGTAGACATCAGCTGATGCATATATTAGAGATTTCTTGTTTGATTAACGCTTGCATAAAAAGTAGACATCAACTAATGCATAGCAATTTTATGGTAAGGGTAACTTTTCGAAAGTCTCCTAAACCTTTCCTAAGCCTTATGAAATGGTTCCCGATAAAGTTGCTAAAAGTTGTATATGTTGTTTTTGATGTTCGCAATCTTGGTGGGAGGGAAAAACCAAACTAAAATTCTTCTTGAATCTACTACCAATACCAAGTGGACTAACTTAACAACATCTATAACCAATCCTTTGCTTTCCTGATAAAAGTAAAAGGAAATAGCTTTAGTATAATGGCATCCATGGAGATTCCTTGAATTTGTATTGTATCACTTATCTCTAAAAAGATGTCTAAATGCTGAGTTGGATCCTCAATATCCAATCCTGAGAATTGGTTCTTATACACCATCATAATTATGGCTGGCTTTAGCTCAAAGTGATTATTATGAGATAGTGGAATAGTTTTGTACTCTTCATTCCACCTTAGAGTGGTATAATCCCAAATTGTATTTAGTCTTATTACATTTTTTGAAACTCAATTTGGATTCTCTTTGTTGTGTTCTCCGTCGATAAGGCATCCTTTCGATTTTAGGGTCAATTCGTACTATTGGATCAGTTCTTCTCATGCACTATTGAAACCTAAAAAGAATAAAAGAATAAATAAATAAATAAAATAAGAAAAATAATACACATAACATCCACAAACAAAATCTATTTGGTATGCCAATTCTTAGCAACAGCGCCAAAAACTTGACCAAGTATACTAGATCGGCTAGTAATATAGGGAAGTAAATTTAAAACCTTCAAATATTGTACCCAAGAGATTAAGAAAGTTAGATTTTGAAAGAAGAAATTATGCGAAAGAATTCCCAAATTTGATCATGATTTTAGATTAAACTAAATTAATTAAATAGCTAAATAAATTAAAAATAGAAAGTAAAGTCTAAAATTAATTAAAATAAAGATTAACAGATTTAATGATAAAAATAAATTATAGAAAACCTTTTGCTAAGGGAACTATCCTCCTCTCTTCCTACTGAAATTAACTCTACTTAAAGATAACATAAATTCGTTATGGAAAAACCAACTAAATTTAGGCCCCTTACTCAAAACACCATTCTAAATAATTAAACTATCTAGTTACAACCAGTCTAAAAACTAGCATCAATCTCTATTTTAAGTTCCTAAACTTCAATTGAACCTCCTTTCGGAACATCCAATTTTAATCTATTCAAAATTCAGATTTATTTAGCCTAATAATATTATGATCACAATCTCCTATCTCAATTTTCAGAACATAAGAAATTAATGAACGCAATAATATTAGAAAAAGGCATATATATTAATGATCAAACTCAGATTCAAATCCAATCATTTATTTGATACATCAAACATGAATCTAAATATAACCAATAATACAAATAAGTATAAGAATAATGAAATAACAAAACTTGTATTGAATTAAGCTAAATCAAGAGTCATAACAGTACAAAAATGAGGATTCAAGAATCCCTCAATAAAAGAAATAAACTACTCACAGTTCATATTGAAAATTGAATAAATGAATATGAAACCAGATACTAAACTCGTGAATTAAAGTCTGACTTCAACCTCTAGCTCTTGAAAAAAGAGAAAAAAGCTTGAAATTAACCCTAGGTATAAATGAAAGAGAATTCAAAAAGTTTGCATGACTAAAAACTAAGTTAAAACTTACAATAATAGATTAATTGATGAATAACTAATGAAAACTAACTAAAAAAAAACTAAAATAGCAGAGTCCAACCGCCACCCAACTTCAATTCTACTAGCAAAAATCTTCCAAAGTCATCAAAAAGTCCAAATCAACCTGGCTGAGTCACTTTCCATTTGAGCTAGGCCCAATGCCTCTACCTCTGAATATTACAAGTGACCCGACTAAGTCACAATCCATCTAAGCCAAGTCTAGTGCTTCTAGACTAAATCAACTTTCTGCCAATAACCTAGCTGAGTCATCCTTTATCTCAACTGGATTGATCCTCAAAATCTGAAAAATTAACATAAATCAATTCCAAACTCCATAATTTTAATTCACAAATAATTTAAACATAAAACTCATAAAATAAACACTAAATAAACTTAAAAATAGACTTAAAACGCACATAAATATAGGTATAATTTGGAGTTACTGGGGTTGACAAGGTATAAAATAGGAGTAGTTTAGTTGGGATAGGAGGAATTCCAGTGTTTAGATTTTTGGAGCATACCTTAAGGAGTAATTTTATTAGAATAGGGAACCTAAAAGTAGAAAAGTAAGAGATCTTTTATTATTACCATTTTTTAACAAAATTATATCTATCAATAATTAAAATATTTATTAGATTTAATTCAAAAAAATATTTATTAGATTCAGAAAAACAAAGAAAAAACATGATTATTTAAAAAAAATTATAACATTCTTCCCTCCTAAAAAAATTCATCCGCGAATTTCTAACTAAAAGAAAAATTGGCATCCTAAAGCTAATCAAGAAATCTTTTATACAAGAAATAGTATATTTGTTACGCACAATCACTTTACTTAACTGTAAGTAATCAATGTGGAACCTCTATAGGCAAAGGATAATCTAAAATTTCAAGTTTCTACTAAACTTTATTGGTACATATGGAGAAACAAAACTTGGGAATCAATTTAGCATATTGAATGTGTACCTGACACTAAGTTATTAGATGCCTAGGCATCCTGTTGTGTCATAGAAAAAACCCTAGCATAACCCTATCCACTAGATATCTAACTTGCTGATAAAGTAGAGCCTCATCCATCAAAACCTCTATTACCCTAACCACAACCTTTACTGCCATGCTAAGCAACTATTTGAGTGCCATTGAAAGGAGCTAGAGATGCACTCCAAGCTGTGTTATTAGTAAGGCAATCCTTCCTAATATGTCCAATTTGAACACATCCAAAGAAAGCTCTAGTTGCTTAATGACAAATATGACTTATGTAATCCTTCCTACAATGTTAAAAAGTGGAAGATGAAGGTGTTGTGTTATTCTAACTAGTGGACATAATAAATGTATTTATTTTCTAACCTTGTGTCTTTCACACTTTGCATTGTCCTTCATACCTAATTGTCAGTTAGGTCCCCTGTTTCCCTTACTGATAAGATCCTAAATTACTCTGCCCCTTATTATGACCCTTTATATTTTGTAACCATTCAAAGACTTAATTTTAGGCCCCTTGTATTGTTATTACATGCTATGTTATGCTCTTCATTAATTATCTCTATTTGTCTAGCTCAGTCAATATTAGCATCAAAAGTAGAAAGTAGTTAAAGAGCTATACGGTTAACCAATTTATCCTAAAGACCTCTTTTAAACTTCTAGCCTTCTTCTCTTCAGTAGGAATCAAGTATTTTCCAAAATAGGCCAATCTTGTAAACTTCATCTCATATCCAGTTACGAATATGCTACCTTGCTTCAACATCTTAAATTCTCTAGCCTTAACCTCTTGTAAACTGGGGGGTAAGAACATTTCCATGAATAGGGACCAAAATTCAGGCCATAAGAATGTATCATTAATTCTTTCCAATTTCTTTGATTGGTATTAGTTGTATGCCACTCTTTTCAATCACTTAGTTGCCAATGTCACCATTCTAGAGCTAGCACATGCTAATACTTCATAACAATGTTCCATGGCCTCGTGAAAGTCTATTAGGTCAGCTTAAACATCCTTACCAAAAAAATGTAAAAGCGACAATTTGAGAAAGTCGCTAGTATATTGAAATTGACCTCTATCTTGAGATAAGACAACATTAGGAAACACAACTCCATGTTGCCTCTATTCTGCAATATAATCAAACATTGCTTAAACTACCTGAAACACCCCTTGTAAACCTACAACTAGATCCTTTTTAAAGATGTGACCTAACCTAGATGTCTCAGTGGCCAGTTGAAAAGGTTGAAATGTTTATGCTACAACTGTAATAACTCTCTTATAGCTTGAAATGATTGTTCAATGGTAGTACTACGGTTTCTAGTTGGCCTTAGCCTGCCCCATTTCTTTTCATTTAGAGGCCATCACTACCTAAAATAAGATAGAATTATAACCAATGAGAAATTAATAGATTTAGCTAAAAAGGTAATGATTTATACCACGCAAATACATAAAAGAAAGAAATATAAACAAAAATAAGATAAAACCTAACTCCGTAAGTTTACAAGATTTTAAATCGTGCTCTAATACCAACCTTATCACGACCCAAACTCATTTATGCTAGCCTTACTAAACTATCCAAACTACAAAATTCATTCAATTCATAAAATGTTTTTTATAAGCAAAAGTTCAAAGTCTAATCGTAAAGTTCCAAATGCATGCTAAAATTAAAATGCAAAGTCTTTACCAGATACAAAGAAATTATTTGAGATTCTTAAGTTCTATTAGCATGCTAACCATAACATAATATTAACCAACTCAATAGAAGGATAAAGGATAAAGGCTGAAACTGGCTTAATATAACTATTAAGCTAAAAAACAAAAACATGTAGAGCGGACAAAGTTATAGTATAGTGATTCAGTCAATAATAATTACAACACATAATGGATGACTTAGTAGTAGGTTGAAAAGGTTGAGATGTTTTTGTTATAGACTATGATGATTCTCTTATAACTAGAAATTATTGTTCAATGGTAATCCTATGTTTTTTAGTTACCCTTTTTATAGCCTTCCCCATTTCTTTTTATTTAAGGGCCATCAATACCTAATATAAAGCAAAATCATGATCAATAAGAAATTAATATATTTAGCTAAAAAGGTAATGATTACCACACAAATACCTAAAAACGGGAAACATAAACAAATACAAAATGGAACCTAACTTCGTAAGTTTACAGGATTCTAAACCTTGCTCTAATACCAACTCTATCATGACCCAAAACTCGATTATGATGGCACATATACTACCTATATGATAGTTCATGCTAGCCTTGCTAAGCTATCAAAATTATAGAAATCATTCAATTTATAAAAAGTTTTCGATAAGCAAAAGAGCTAAAATTCAAAGTCTAATCTTAAAGTACCAAATGCATGCCAAAACTAAAATGCGAAGTCTCTACTGGATATAAAGAAATTATTTTAGATTCTAAAGTTCCATTAACATGCTAACTGGAACATAATATTAACTAACTCAATAGACAGATAAAGGATAAAAGCGGAAACTAGATGAATATAACTATTGATTTGCAAAACAAAAACATGTAAAGCGGACATAGTTTAAGTATAATGGCTCAATAAATGATAACTACAGCACACAACGGATTAAGAACAGGCAATAGTTCAGAGTAATTTAACAAAATATATTTAACAACTAAAATAGTATAATAGACCACATAACAAACCATGAAATATGCTAAATATTTTTAAATAAATTAATTAATAGTTCAAAATAATGGTATAGTTCAACAGAGTGATGATATTCCACATCACCAAATGCCAAATAACATATATCCCTACCACATATATCATGTAATGCTTCTAATGAAAATATCAATAGCATATGACAGATGACAACAAGTTATGTAATTTTCTAAACATATGATATTTGTGACGGGATGAAATGTAGATTCGGATAACATATTGCTCAATAGATTCAGATAAGGATACAAATAATAACTGAGCACATGAACCAATTTGAAAATAATTTTTCACTATTACATCATATGAATAATTTTTAATAGAAAATATATATAATTTCAAAGCAGATAATAGATAAGCTCGGATAAATTTGACACAAACTTCAAATAAGTTCATATAGGTAAATCAATTATTTTTTGAAATGGATAATAAACAAAAAATAATTTACAAATTTGTTCTCAGAATTTAAAATTCTAAAGCAAATAATATTCAATTTAATTAAATTAAACGAAAAAAAGTAACTGTTAAATTAACATAATAAATAACAATTAAATTTTGTATAAAAACTAATATAATAAAATCAATAAAAATTTTGTTGGATATTGGCATAAAGGTAAATTGTATAAATTCATTTGATAAAAACTTAGAATCATAAATAACCCAAAACAGCTAGATGTTAAAGTGGATAGATTTTCAAAGACAAAGAAACTTTGAAAACATCCAATTTAAGGTGCAAAAATCAAGTGTCGAGATATTTCTATGGCAGTTAGATGATAGTTGTAGTTGGCAATTAAGGAAGGAAAGGGAAGACAATGATGTTTAAAAATCAGAAAATTCACTAGTATTCACTGATATGATTTGGAAAAGAGATTAAGTAGCAAAAGACAAATTATAACAAATATTTGTTGCTAATATTATCCAACATACATACATACATACATACATACATATATATTGTCAAAACTCTATAAACTCTAATCTCCAATAGACATAATATGAGACATAAAAGATGATTATTGAATCACACTAAACTATCTAGAAGCTTGGAGATCAAAAGAAAACATTAGAGCTAAACCTAAAAAATCATGTGCATTCCTACCAAGCTACTTATACATGTTAAAAACTACATAGGTTCTATTGCAAAGTTGGAAACTCAAGAAGACAGGTCATTCCTATATGTTCTCATAGCTCCAGGTGCTTTTATAAAAGGTTGGAAATACTATAGGCCATTCATAGCAACATATGGAGGCATATTAATTACAGTATTAACATAGAATGCTGCTGGTTTGATTTTTCCATTAGCTTTTTATGTGATCGATTAAGAAGATGAATTTTTGGACATCAACTAGATCCTTTGCTGCAAGGTTATGTTCACGGAAGCTAAGCGATTTCTTTGGTTGAAGAAGCAAGACCTAGTCAGCTCATATCTTCAAGAAGGCACAAAATTATTACTTCCAATTGTGCGGTTTTTACTTTTCAAGACTTCTAAATACCCTGGAGATTTACACAAGGAGAAGCTTGCTTGACAAATTTTTGCCCACGACAAGACAGACCAAATCATTTGTTCTAAACAGGTACAATTCAAATTCTTTTTGCACAGATGAAATACCATCTTGCGAGGCAATAGGTAAATAAACACCCGAGGGGATTAAATGGCTGAAAAGGTCAGCTTTGTTCTACAGGCAGCTGCTGTTGGGTATATGGACCGTCGTCAATGATGAAACGGAGAACGGCAATTGTTTGATAATCCATACTAAAAAGTGTATAGAATAATATTGATTTTTGCGCCTATGATATTTCCTTCGCCAAAATTTGGGCCATATACATGAATTCACGTCATATAAAACAGAACCAGACTGTAAATATTAATTCTGCCACAAAAATGTAGATAAAGAGAACATCAGAACATCTAATATCTGAACTACTTTATCAATGCTGTGATCGTCCATGAAAACAGAACCATGCAAATCAAGATAAAAAATACGAAGTTCATCATCCAAAATACTTCTCCTACTTGATAGAATCTCTAAGACATTCTTTGTGCAGCCTCCTTAGCCAAGAGTCTCTCCTTTGCTTTGGTCTTGGCCTGAGATTTGGAGCCCATAAGCCCACCACCCCATTTCTTTCGGTGCTCATCAAACTTGTCATTAAAGTTGACCTATATTTATTTAAAACAAAATTGAGTCGGAAAGTAGGAACAAAAAATTTAACATCAGACATTGGTAGATTATGTGAAGAACACAGCTATATATATATATATATATATATATATATATATATATATATATATATATATATATATATATATGGCCTCTTCTGTGCTGAAAAAATCAGAACCTTAACAAAAAATCATGACAATGTGGCATTAAGAACTAATAGCATGATGGGCCATTAAAGTTTATTGTCAACACCGAAAAGTACTGATTCCTACCTTAACTGCCTCCAAAATCTTGCTAAATTCTAATTTGTCTTCGTTCTTCACAGATGTAAGGCACAGAGCTGCAGCTGTTTTTTTGTGAACAATCTGTTCCAATCAACAGAATTCAAGAGCACATTAAGGATCAGTTTCCAATCAATACTAATTAATAAATCATTTAGATTATATGGGAAAAGTGCAGAAAATTCACCGCTCCAAGCCGTGATTTGCCTTTCACAATTGCATAAGGAACCTCCATTTTCCGGCACAAGGCAGGCAGCCAAACAACAAGCTCAATTGGATCAACATCATGAGCAATAACCACTAATTGGGCCTTGTTCTACATGTATAACATAGACTTCGTTTAGAAGAAAAAATTACAGCACAAACAGGATGGATCAAGCCAACATTGACACTGAAAGGGCTAGTCATGCAATATGATGAAATGATTGAGAGCAAGTTGTCATTAACATGCAAAGGTGAAGATCAATGAGCACAACCGGAAAATTATCTATCACCATTTTAATGTCTACCAAAAATCAAACTTTCAACAGCAGCCCTGAATCATTAGCTTCACAAGAAAATTTCCCTAAAAAAAAGCAAAGAGAAAGGAAGCAATAACAGAAAAAAATTGCAAATTATGCACTATCATATGTTTTTTACTTGATCAATTACCTGCTCGATGAGGTATGTAACATGGTTAAGTCCATATTTAACAACAATGGGCTTCTTTGATTCCACAGTCTTCCCCTCAGCTTCAGCTTGTGCCCTTTGAAGAAGCCTTTCCTTCTTGGCTGCCTTGTCCTCAGGTCTATATTTGAGCAACAGCTTGAAGAGTTGTGTCGCTGTAAGCAAAATAATAATAAAAAGAGAGGGTTTAGAGATGTTTGCAATTGCAAAGAAATAGTAATCACAAACAATGCCATGAAAATACCACAATATTCACTTAATTTCCAATTATGGCAACCTTAACCAAAAACTAAAAACTAAAAAAAAAAAAAAAATTACCAAGGTTCTTGTCAAGCGTTTTAGTAAACTGGTTAACTGCAGGAGGAACCTTGAGGCGTTGCCTGAGAATCCTCCTTTGCCTCTGAATTCGAACAACATGGGGCCACTTAACAAATCTAGTTAAGTCCTTTTTAGGAGGCAGTGCACCACCAATTCCAAACTGCTTTGGTCGCTTCTCAAACAAAGGGTTCACAACCTTTTCCTGCAACTTTCAATAGAATGCAATGAATTAAACCGTAATTGCAAATTCCTGCTGCATTAACACAACAGATTAACTGTAATGGCAAAAAACCAATATCGAGCAACAAACAGAGTAGAGATTTGCTTACAGGTTTCTTCTTTGCTGTTACTGGTACCTTCCCACCTCTTTTCGGAGCCTGTAAATAACATATTTAAGAACTTCTCTTAAGAAGAAAAACTGATTTGCCTATCACTTAGTACAATTTATAGACACTAGTTAACATTCAGCTCGTAGACACTAGTACACTTTAAATATTAACCAATATAATATATTCAACAGGCACAAGTGAGAAAAGGAATTATTTTAGAAACGAATTGGAGCCATCATCACAAAGTTATAATTTCAATAAAAATCGAAAATAAAAATCACTGAGCACGAAATGGAAAACAAGATTTGAAAGCAATGTGATTATGTTAGATTAGTATACAACTAAGAGAAACGAAAAATAAAGAATAAAATCCGGCAAAAAGCTCCGGCATTGTAGAAAACTTTTCAAGCATCTAGAACACAGTAATTCAGTCAGGACAAAAAAAAAAAGGAAATGGAAAAGAACGGAGATTCTCTAAAACCAAGAGATCAAAACATAAAATTTCCATCATTTAACACATAAACAGAAAGAATCAGATAAAATGAATAATGTGACTAACAAATATGAAATGGATGCGCTACCATGGCACCAAGACAATGCGAGGTTAAACCCTAGCCGCACTGTGAAGAATGCAGTTGCGGTAACAGAAGAGGCAGAGATAGCCAGGGTTTTTAGTTGTCAATGATACTTAATATATAATGTATATTCTTTCTAGTGTGGCCGGTTGCTGGTACCATATTCTTATTACAACCATAGATGTTTCTTGGTGAAATCCTATCCCTTCATCATTTTAAATTTTTTCATTATTTTAAAAAATATATATTTTAATTGATTAAGTTTTTTTTTTTGACAGATTTTTCTAACTGAAATGAAAAATCGAAACCAATTTGAAATGGAATGATCATGTATATATATATATATATATATATATATATATATATATATATATATATATATATATATATATATATATATATATATATATATATATATATATATATATATATATTATCATAATAATCAAATTAAAGTATAATACAAAATACTTGGCAACTAGCATACTCAAAAATCAAGAGCAAATATAAAATAAAGCATAAAATATATTTGAGATTTTGTTTTACAAAATGAATTATGTATTTCTAGCTTTATAAGATTTTCTTTTACTTAAGATCAAATATTATGGCAGTGATCAAATATTGTAGCAGTAATTTTTTTCTTAATACAATATTAGTACTTTATTATATTATTTAATTCTATTTGATTTTGTATTACAGTCTAATTTTATTAGTTTTTTGATAAAATTATTTTTGTAAATAATATTAATGGATATAAACAATAAAAGAGTTTCAATTTCAATCAACGTAACTTAACTTGAGTGGAAATGGCTCTGATTACTTAAGCAAGTGATTTCGAATTCGAATACTTATCGATACAGTAAATTTCGTTGACAGAAATCTCTATAATTATGCCTTACAGTATCTCAAGTGAGTATTAATTTAAATATAATATGATTTAAAAGTGCATTCCGTCAGTACGGGCTACTTACGATACAATACTAAAAATGCAAAAAAAAAAAAGTTTCAATTTCAAGTTTGAACTCGGTACCAAACTATTTAGACTAATTATTGAAACCATGATAAAAAGTAAAAACATCAAAATTGAAATTGAAACTCTTTTTTTTTTTTTTTTTGCATTTTTAGTATTGTATGGTAAGTAGCAACTAGCATACTCAAAAATCAAGAGCAAATATAAAATAAAGCATAAAATATATTTGAAATTTTGTTTTACAAAATGAATTATGTATTTCTAGCTTTATAAGATTTTCTTTTACATAAGATCAAATATTATGGCAGTGATCAAATATTGTAGCAGTAATTTTTTTCTTAATACAATATTAGTACTTTATTATATTATTTAATTCTATTTGATTTTGTATTACAGTCTAATTTTATTAGTTTTTTGATAAATTTATTTTTGTAAATAATATTAATGGATATAAACAATAAAAGAGTTTCAATTTCAATCAATGTAAGGTAACTTGAGTGGAAAGGGATCTGATTGCTTAAGCAAATAATCTTGAATTCGAATACTTATGGATACAGTAAATTTCATTGACAGAAATTCCTATAATTATGCCTTACAGTATCTTAAGTAAGTATTAATTTGAATATAATATGATTTAAAGGTGCCTTCCGTCAGTACGGGGCTACTTACGATACAATACTAAAAATGCAAAAAAAAAAAAAAGAGTTTCAATTTCAAGTTTGAACTCGGTACCAAACTATTTAGACTAATTATTGAAACCATGATAAAAAGTAAAAACATCAAAAATTTTTCACCTAAATAAAATAAAAAATATATAAAAAAGTTATATATTTTGCATATCCCATATTTATTTTTTTATAAACTTGAAGTTAATCTAAGAGGTAAAAATAAAAATGTTTATTTATCAATAGATTAAATAAATAAATTTTATAAATAACTAGATGTTATTTAAAAAATAAATCAAATCTAGTTTAATTTGCACATATACTGCATGTGAAAATTAATTTTTACAATGAATAGTTAAGAGTGCTTTTGGGAAGGATTTTGTTTTCGGTTTTGTGGTTTTTTTCTTAAAAATAAAACTAAAATATATTCGATAGATTTTTTTCCGTTTTGATTTTTGCAAAAATTAAAAAAAAAAGATTTTCACACTAAAAAACGAAAATTAAAAATTTTCAAAATGTGGTTTTTAGCATTTTGATTTTGCCAACAATTTAGTTATTTTATCTTTATTATCATCACTGCTACCACCGCCACCACATCGCCACTGCCACCACCACTAGACCGCCACCAGCCATCGCCTCTACCACCAGACAACCGCCACTACCATTACCATCGCTACTATCGTCGCCATTACGACCACCACCATTACGACCACTGTCGTTGTTGCTGCCACCAACCACCACTACTACTACTACTGCCACCACCAAACTATCACTGTCGCTATCACACCACCACCACCGCCGCCACCATCCAATATAGAGTCATAGGCTATCTAAACTCTCTCATCTCTCATTCGCATATGACGAAATAATATCCAGTCATAATCTCCACTCATACAAGTAGATAGACCGTGCGACCAACATACCTTGAAAGTACTATTACTATACACCGGTTAGGGATATATAGTATCTTGAAAAAATAAGATCCTCTTATCCATGCATGCCTAATCCTAAATTGCCTTTTCACATTCATTGTTTTGACTCATGATCTCATAAAATAATTTTCATGTTCACTATTATGTCTCTACTCATAAAAACTTACCACAAATCAATTGAATGTGATCAAAAAGTTATATTTCCTTCTTACTATATGCCATCTATCATGATTTAACTCACTTTTCTAGCTAGATCCGCTAGGTCGAATTTTTCTCATGGCCTCTTAGATATTAACTAAGCTAGCCATATTGAACCATACTTCAGAGACAAGTTAAGGGTCCTAAAGGTTGAAATTTAATAGGATCTCACACTAGGGAAAGTTGAGATCATTTTTATTAAATTCATATACCTTGGTTGAATTAAGCACACAAGGTATAAAAACATGTGTCATGGTATTTTTTTCTTCATTTAAAAAAGTGCATGAAGCATAAGGTTGTGACAGATTGAAGCATCCAACTTTAGTCCACTTACATAAGGACTACTCTTGGCTTTTTGGACAGAACATGAAAGTTACGTTTTACTTATCATAGGATTACACTTAATCTTGTTTTGGATCTCAATCCAAAGCATACAAATTTATGTATGTCTTTATCTTACACTTTAATAAGACTAATCTTGTGATTTCTATAAGATGCATTTTTATTTTGAACAGGCTCTCGAGCTTCACCTTATGTTCAAATTTTCCTCATCTTGGACTTTGTTAACTCATTAGCAAAACTAAAGTAAATACTCATGTGAGTGGGCTACCTTTCTGTCCGACATGCTCAATCTCATAATTAATAACAGTAAATGTTCACACATTAAACATTCACACTCATGTATTGCTCACAATGAACTTTATTATTATTTATAAATAATAATGTTAAGGGATTGCATAAAGTAAATAATACTAATCAAATTCTATTTACAAACCCTAAAATCTAATGTATCTCTTAAACGCATCTTTCGTTACAATTTTTATTAATGATCTACAATCATATCATGTGTAGAAACGTATTATATGTTCACTTTTCCTCGTGAAATAATATCTTCATTATATTGATACTTAATGTCTATATGTTTAGTCCTACTATGAAATTTTGGATCTTTGATGTAAGCTATCGATGCTTGATTGTCATTATAGATCATTGTGATGCATGCTGAAGCCACACTCATTTCCAAGTTTGGCTCTCGGAGGCTTGCTTTTAGGGTCCAAGACCAAAAGAGGCTCACTATTAGTTATAAATTGACTTCTTCGCAATAAAAAGGGATCAAGCTCAAATTATTGTTGATAGTCAACCCATGAAGGCATCTACTAATGGGCCCAAAAATGGTAGGTGTCATGGAGTCACCACCCAACAGAACGTTGGAAAATGATTCTCGACCTTTTAATGCCCAAATAGAGATTGGTATTCAGAACATCACACTTATTAGGCACCTTTGTTATGTGTTGTTTTGCAATTGGGTTTTAGAATTAATCCCTCTCCTTTCTCACACGATACATTTGCAATAAGATATAAGTAAACATCCTAATCACGTAAATAAAGCAGTAAATAAATAAAGTCCTGCTTAAGTAATTACATGAGCAAATCATCCTAAAAAAGAGAATAATATACAAAAGAAAAATAAATAAATAAATATCATACATAAAATAGGCCATTAATTAGTTTGGGAATGTTGGTCCCCTTATGCACATTTACAAAAAGGTTTTTTATTATATAGTGAATTTGGGCTAAAAAACTAAACATTGGTCCACATTTATTAAAGAAAATCTAATTGATTAGTAAAATGATTTAACTAGTATTTTTATCATTTAACGTGCAAAAAATCATTTATTACTACTTATTACATCCCCTAAATAATACATCCAAAATAATAATAAAAACACTAATAGAATAAGCAAATAAATAACAACATAATATGCTAAAGGAAAAAAAAGAGATAACCCGAATAAAGAGGGCAACTAGAACGGGAGCATGACTTCCAATGCAAATTCCATATATCCTCCACAACCATGAATAAATAAATTGCTCAAAAGAATAAAGCAACCAAACTAGTTAGCATCAACCATAAAAGAATCCATACACACAAGTGAATCAGTTACAGGTACAACAGTATGAATAAAAACATACTATATGTTACACAAATGGTAGAAAAAATACATTGAAATAAAAGGCATTAAAGGACCTAAAATACATGAAAATAACCTAAAAGAAACTCTAGGGACAACCTAAATGAAGTGAGGGATGCCCAAGAAAAAAGCGAGGGACGACTAAGAAGGAGGCAGAAGGACTTCTCATCCTTCAGGTGAGGGACGGCCATCCATCACACCTTCCCGTCCCTTACTTATAGAACAGAGCAGAATTTGCAGAAAAGAAGAAAAAAAATATACAAGCAAATATTTTAGCCCTAGATATACAATAATTAATCACCAAATCATGCTAAAACATGTCAAAACACTAAAACTTATATAAAATTGAATTAAAATTAAGGAAATACATCACATTACATGTTAAGAGGAAGAACTTCAAAACAACAATGGAGGAATCTCTTTTAATAACCATGCCTTCAATATGTCACATAAACCAGCAACGAATCATATTTTAATAAGATAAGCATGTTACTCAGTTCTCAAAAATTAAAATAGATCAATTTAACATCCAAATAAACATGCAATTGAATGAATAAATGGTAGAGAGAGAAAATATAAATGAGCCTAGAATATTACCCTCAGGAGGTATTCTGATTGTGATTTTTAAAGTCCATATCTCTGATCCGAATCGTGTTCCTTGATTCTTAAAAGAAGTACGAAATTTGTTTTTGTGTGTGAAAGATTGTTAAGGCATAAAGATTTTAGAGAGAGAAAAGAAATTAATTTTTTTTCCTTCTCTAATGGCTTTTTTCTTAAAGAATGATAATTCTATCTTAAAAAAACCCTAATCTCTTTTTTTTATACTTAAGATAGAGTTTTAACCTAATCACAACTCAAAAATTGCCAGATTAGGAGATCTAATCCCCAAATTTTGGACCTGATATCTATCTAAAAAACCTTCCTCTTTTGAAATTCTAGGAAAACATGGGAAAAATTGGGCTTCGACCTAGGGACGGGCATTTGTGAGTGAGGGACGACCGTCCCTCATCACTAATGTAACACCCTTATACCATTGTACAGTATACGTGGTAATTGGATGTTAAAACCCATACATGAATCAGTACAATTTTTTTTTACAATACCTGCAACCATGCTACTAACATAATTTCCTACACAAACAACCGTGTCTCAATAATTCACAAGTGTACATCATATATTATAGTCCTATGCTTATACAATTACTATACTTTCTTATACCTATATATACATGCCAAATCTAACTTTTATCTTGATCTTTATCCTGCTCTTGACTATCCTTGCAATACCAGTCACTTGAAATATCAGCATCTACATAACCTGCACGTAGTCAACAAACTACATACTAAGCATCGAAACGCTCAGTGGTGGATACGTATCTCAAACATTCCAAAATACATCACATATGCACATGCATACAACTACTCATATATACATTCGTTCACACATGCATACATACTCACCTACATACATTTACTTACACATGCATACATGCTCACATACATACATTTACACATATGCATATATATACACATACATACATTCATATACATATATACATATATTACATGCATACATATACATATTTATGCGTTACATGCATACATATACATATACATACCTTACATGCCTTACATACATACGTATACATATACATACCCTACATGTATAAATATACATTGTAAGGAACCAAAATAGGCCCTAGTAGAATTCAAGGGCAATTTTACGTTATTAAAGTATAATTAAACATTATTGGATGAATTATTATGTTTTTCTTGACCTTTTGGTACTCTTTTGACTATATCTCCAGTTATAGCACATAAAAATAGATGATTCAAATTGGGTTTAAAAATATACATCCATAATAAGATTTCATATGAAGAAACCAAGTTCGAAATATGTCTTTAACTAGGCTATATTTAAGCATAAATTTTGGAATAGTTTGCAGCCTAGTCACTAGGAATAGACCTCAGTATTTTGTAAATATCTTAAAATATACAAATGATATGGAGATAATTCTTGACGTTTTAGAAACTAGAAACATATTTTAATAAGTTTGTAGAAGATAACATTTGCTAAAAATGACTTTTGGAAGGTCAAAAATTACATACAATTCAAATTCAGAAAACTGCCTATGATAGAGGATACAATAGTCAAGTGATAATATAGTTTGAAGGCTAATTTAAAAGAGGATGAAAATTTAGGGGTCAATTTGTTAATATGAAACTTGAAGGGATATAAAGGAGAGGTTGATTTAAGAAAAGAAAAAAATGAGTGGAACATTATGTGACATGCAAATAAATGAGAGAAATTTATGTAACATGCAATTAGTTAGAGGATTAAAAGAGATATTTGTATGGAACATGCTGATGTCATTTTCCACTTAAGTCACCATGCAAGCATTGTTTTTAGGAGTATATGTAATGGGTTGGTCGGCCACACCAAGGAAAAATATGATTTCTCCTTTTATCTTCCTCATTTTTACTCATCTCTCATCTTTCTCTAAAAGTTCTACATTTTATCTCTATAATTTTCAAGAGGAAATCCTGCTGCATGTTATTTGACTTAGAAGTTTTTGAAGGAGATTTGTAAGGTTTTAATGCAAGAGTACATGGATGTATGAAGAATTGGAAGGGATTGAGAGCAAAAAGGAATGAAATGGTGAAAAGATTGAAGGATTGATTTAAAGTTACAAAAACAGGTTTGGGAACTTAATCTTCTTGCATGTGTTTTTCCTTGAGCGAAATATGTGATTAAATTGTGACATGGTTACATTTTGATAAGTAACTTGAAGTAAAACATCAATCTTTTATGTTTAAATGGACATGCATGTAAGTTTTAAAATTCTGGGTTTGGGTTCACTTGACCTAGTTGCATTCTTTTTGTAATATTTTGAGTTATAGAAAAGATAATTAAATGATTCCAATTGCGTTTTAAAATATACTTCCAAACAAAGATTTGATAAGAAGAAATCACATTCTAATCCTGATTCTAAATGGGTTATAACCTAGCTTGAAAATTGGATAAGTGTACAATCCCGTCCTCATGAATAGTCCTCAGTATTTGGATAATATCTTTCAATCTAGAAGTGATATTAAGATGATTTTTAATGTTCTAAAAACTAGAAACATAGGATAAAAAAATTTTAGAAGTAACCTAGCTTTAATTCTGCCTTTAAATAATTTCTATGATTTATTGAAATTTAGGTAAACTGTAAATTCGGATTCTGGAACAATTTGTAGAAAAATTGAGATTTCTGTGTGTAAAATGATTAGAATGGCATGAGGTTAATTCCTATGCAAAATGGACTCCTAAATGCACATTTTATATGAAGGAAGTTGATATTAAGATGATTCTTAATTTTCTAAAAACTAGAAACATAGGATAAAAAAATTGTAGAAGTAACCTAGCTTGAATTCTGCCTCTAAATAATTTCTATGATTTATTGAAATTTAGGTGAACTGTAAATTCGGATTCTGGAACAGTTTGTAGAAAAATTGAGATTTTCTGTGGGTAAAATGATCAGAATGGCATGAGGTTAATTCTTATGCAAAATGGACTCCTAAATGCACATTTTATATGAAGGAAGTATGACCTAAAAATGTATACAAACATGTCAAATATTGACTTGAAAATTTGTAGGGACTGAATGTACTGTTAGGGGATAAATCATAGTAAATTAGGTATATCTTTTTCTAGATTTGTTACAATGCTATAAAGTAAAATTCTGGTAAAACTAGAGACATTAAAGTATAACTTTGATGAAGAAATGTTGGTCTAAATCCCTCTTAATTTTATGCTATGAATTTTTATAAGTGACAGCCAATGCTGTTTTGGTTCTATGAACAACCTATAGTATTTCTTAAATATCTCAAGCTATAGATAAGATATTAATGTGAATTTTGATGTTTTTGAAACTAGACACATAGCGGAATAAGATTGTAGAAGCTTATTTGGCCTAAAAATTATGTTTTCCAAATCATACGTGGCTCAAAAGTTGGGTCCAAAATGCTGCCCTGTGCAGAATTTTAATGTGTCTTACATTATGGTTTTCCTTATATAGTTAAGTAAAATATGTGTCTATATGAATAAACAATGAATTGGATATGGCATGTGATATGATTATTAACAAAGGTCTATATATATATATTCATATATGTACATAGGTAAAGATATATGATAAAGATATCAAATATTTATATGTGATCAAACTTATGTACATGGTTGTTATGTGTAATTATGCTTTCATGTTCATATCTTTAATGATGGAGTAAATGTTTATTTGATGCATGCATGTATACTATGAAGTTAAGAAATGTTTAAATATGATAAATGAAGGTTTTTAATGTACGACTATCATATGATTACATGAATGTAATATACATAAATGTATATATATGTAAACGTCTAAATGATTATATATGATTTTTATTGATCTCTTAAAATTACTATGATACTTATAGTTTGAAATGTCAATTTTACTTGTATAAAGAAGTAATATGATTTGTAAAATATATTTGTATATATAAACATATATATATATACATATATATATATATATATATATATGTATGTATATATATATATATACATAGTATGATCTTACATGATTGGGTTCGAAAGATGTTTAGAGTAATGATTTAGAGAATATGTTTAAAGTGAAATGCATGAATATGTCTTTGCTTAATTGAAATGGCATGATTAAGCATTTGTGATGTCACATGTTAGCATGCTAAAATACAGATCTACAGAGCAATAGGCTCAATTATAGAAATCTTATTAAAGTATATAATGGTAATGATATAAGTGACAATGTATACAAGTGTATGCATTAAAGAAGGAGTATCTTGTCATGTGATTGTTACATGAGCAAATTGTATAAATTATTTTATAAATTATGCATATATGTTTATGCACTAGAGAAGATATATATTTGTACATGATTATGCACAGGTGTAAACAGTATAATATAGGTACACTCTTGTTATACGAAATAGTTACATGATTGAATAAGATTACAAGCACAGAATAGTAATACCCAATAGTTAGCATGTTCAAAGGTTTACATAAAGTTACGCATATACATGTATATGATATCTTGCTCATAGTTATAAAGGAATATATATATAGATACCTATATGTATATGATGAATTGAGCAAATTAAAGAATAACATTAGTCAATAGCCATACATGAGCATGTACATGATTATTTTATTCATAGTTATACAAGGGTATACATTTGCATATACGAATATGATTGAATAGAGTAAAAGTAAACTAAAGAAAGATAAAGTGAGAGATTATATTTGCCTGCTACTAGAGTTCAATTGTGGATAGATAAGCGCCTATAGGGAAAATTGCAGCTGCCATAGTTTGGCCCAATTGGGTCTAAAGTATGTTTGATTCCGTTTGGATCATGAACAACCCCGATTGGGTTGTTAGGCAACCCCGTTTGGGTTTGCTTGACCAGTTTAAAGTATAATTTGGCCCCGTTTGGGTCTATAGATTCGATATCTTCAGATATTATCCATTTTGATACTGAAGTGTATCGATAGTTCTCGTTATCCACTGAAAGAACTAAGGCAGGCTAAACTATAAGTACAGTACAAACATTAAAATATACATTGTAGCACCCTCTATACAAAACCCTATTTATCTAATAATTTGATTACTATTAATCATGCTTATGCAATATATTTGTTTTTCTATCATTTTACCCTTAATCATGTCATACTGTTCATAAACTTATGTATGTGCTATTAGTCTATTCCTGTATTGTATTTCATACTTAGTATCATGCATACTATACTATATGAATATTACTTTATGTATATCACATGCATGCATACTCTTCTTAGCTTTACTACTTGTGAGTTACAACATTTCTCATAAGTTATATACATCTTATAACATAACTGGCCATAAAGAAAAACATATGATAATACTAATACAAAAAAAACATCCTACATCAAGATTAACAGTCGGTAGTTAGCCCTTCCTGATGCAGAGATCGTCCCTGAGCAAAAGTCTTGATAATGGTACCTACACGGATAAATAACCCGTTCTAAGCTATAAAGCTTAGTAGGAAATATCTATAGATGGATGACCACTCACAACGGTCATCAAAATATACATACAATGTGTATAAAAAATAACATGTACAACCTATCATGTCAATAATAACCAATACTTCAAAGCGTAAAACATATACTCATATACCTAAACATTGTACCCAAAGGAGTAACAAATATTCTCATATTCATAATTCATATAGACAGCAATTTCCCATGTAAACATATTCAAATGAAACATAATTCCTGTGGGTAAACCAATGATATAATCCACAACATCAATCTTTAGTCAAATAACTTTAACTGTTTAATTTTGATCATTACTATGAATAACGTTTAGCCTGCTTTAGCTTTATCAGTGGATAACGAGAACTATGGATACACATCGGTATCAAAAAGAAGGATATCCGAAGATATCAGATCTATAAACCCAAACGGGGCCAAACTGTACTGTGGACCGGTTAAGTAGACCCAAACGGGGTCGCCTATCAACCCAAATGGGGCTGATCATGATCCAAACGGGATCATATATACTATAGACCCAATTGGGCCAAACTATGGCAGCTGCAATTTCCCTATAGGCGCCTATCTATCCACATCTAAAACTCTATCTCAGGCAGAACTATATTCGTGTTCAATTCACATATTAAGATTGTATTCATAGTATACTGTTTGTACATATATAGAGTCTTGTAAAACTATAAGTTCTTTGGTGCATAAACTGATATATGCACATTTCATAAGCCAAGTTACACAATTAGCTCATCCATTTTGTGTGACTATAAGTTTGCATCATGACATATAAGCATGACATATAATCATCATATCATATACTTGATCATGTTCTTATTAAATGTCTCACATGTTCATAGACATGCTACAACATTTTCTATCTCATAGGGCAATTACATGCTCGTACATTCATGTACATAATCGTAAATGTACATACCTGTAGGTACATTCGCATATAGTAGGCTTATTCCTATAAGCATGTTTACCAATATAAATATATGCATTTATCATCATTTAGATCATGTGCACTTTCATGTCATAGGATTACATATGTACACATCAATTAGGCATATGACAATCATGTACAGGTCTAATTACATGTGTAGGTTAGATATTTCATCACTAACTTTTTATTCATATACACAATGAATGTAAATGTATGCATATAATTCTTTAACCAATAGTCATATTACATGCCCTGTCCAATTTATTTTACTATCATAAAAACAACTATTCATCTTAATTTTATTAGTAATCATAAAGTCAAGTGCATCAATAATCTGTATAGGGCAACATTCTGAACTCAACTTGTGAGCCACATTTGGAAAGGAAAAGGTCATTTTTTTGTCAAGATGATCTTCCACAATTTTATCCCCCTAGGGTGGGATGGGGGTCTAGTTTTCACAGCATTAAAATTCATCTCCATATCTGACCTATAGTTTGAGTTATTTGAAAAATACTATAGGCTATTTTAAAACCAAATCGTGTGAACTGTCATTTAGAACAATTTATAATGTAAAATTTAGAAGGATTTAAACCAACATTTTCTTCATCAAAGTTAGACTTTCATGTCCTCTAATTTTTCTAGAATTTCATTTTGTAACATTTCAACATCTCTACAAAAAGATATGCTCATTACTGTAAATTCTGTTTCTATGTGCAGTCTAGGGAACTAGTCCGGATTCAATCCTAAATTCCATGTAATTAAAGGCAGATTTAAGTCTAGGTTCCTCACTTGAAATATAGGTATAGAAGTCTATTTTTCCAATACAAAAAAGAATCATTCAATTTGCTGCTCTATAGCTCAACTTATGAGCAAAACATTCTAGACAGGTCATTCAGTCGTGACGATATGTTCGACTCATGAGGAGATTCACGAGTGAAGCTTATAAGGCTAATACTCCCATCTCGTGAAGAGGTTCATGAGTGGAGAAGAAAAGCTACACTTCACGACTAGTGAAGAGGTTCACGAGTCAGACTAAAATTCACGACTCATAAAGATCTTCACGAGTGAACCCAACATTCCTAGAGGAAGAAGATGCACGACTCGTGAAGAGCTTCACAAGTCGGACAAAAGTTCATGACTCATGAAGACATTCACGACTCGGCAAGGACAAACTTCTTCAACCTCGCATCATTAAAATCCAGCAAAATGTAACTTTGAATTCTGTAAATCAAACCCAGTTCCAGCAATCAATTTCACATGCAATATGAACAGCCTAAATTCCCATACCTTGGCTGACAAACCCAATGTCTTCAACCTCTAGCAATACCGTTTCCTTTGCTCTTCCTTCCTTCCTCTTCTCCTTCACAAAAATCATCGACATTTAAATTTCCAGCACTTAGTTAACGTTCTTCTCAGTCTAAATGAAAAGAAGAAAAAGAAGATGATGAAGGGTTTGATTAACAGTTTAGTTACCTTAAGTTTAATACATTGTACTCTTGATTAACCAACTAAAATTATCATCTAATTGCTTAAGATGAATCAATGGGAGTTAGAGAAAGATGAGATGAAGATTTTCTGGGTTTTCTCTCCTTCACATGCCGATCAGCACACAACTACACGACACCTCCATCTCCGCTAACTCAAGCCTCTTATACCAACAAAGAAAATCCCCTCTTTAGTCCCTTGAAAATTTGCATGTTAAACTTTAACCTCTCCATTTAATTCCTTTCAAACATTAACCTATCCTTTTATTCCTTCTCTCAAATTGACCTTTAAACAATCATTTCTATCCACATTAGTCCCTTGAGTTTCCAAAACAATACATTTACCCCAAATTAACACCTTTTTACTTCAATTGCACCCTTAATTAACATTAAAACATGCTTTAAAATTTTATTTTCGTGCAAATAACATAATAACATGATAATTTACCCCCCTCTTGACCCATACTTATACAAATTCCTCATTTTATTTAATCTTAATCAAATAAAAATCCCATTCAAATATGCAAATTAGATTAGGGTCATGTTAGGGGCCTTACATAAAGTATTAAGCAAGCACCATATAAAAGTTAAGGATATTGCTTGATTACATGTCTGACATGATTTGCTTGTATTATTTCATAAGTTTAATTAAATAGAGGTTACCAAGTAACACATGATATGTATACTATTTATAGTTGGTTCCAAATGTTCAAAATTGCTTAAATGAGTTAAATGCATGAAGAATTCTCAGTCAATATACAATACCAACATGCTAAGTTAACTGTTAAGTTTTTTAAATGTTTTTATTGTTCACTACGTGAGGTTGATAAATTTGTTCACTACGTGAGGTTGATAAATTTGTCAAGATTTTCTAATCCATTGATTACATGTTAAATAAATGTATATATATAAAGTGTGCTGAGCGTGATTACTGATGAAGTAATGTTAATATCAAAATGCTTTAAATATATATATATATATATATATATATATATATATATATATATATATATATAAGGTAAAGATATAATAGTTTAATAAAAATAGTAAGTATTCAAACGAATGAGAAATATGGCATTTTACACATGAAATATATTATACAGAGGTACAAGGAATTTAAGTTATCTGAATATAGTACCATGCTTCTAAGATAGTTAAGTATATCAAAGTGATCACTAAAATCAAAATGTGGGAACTCATAAAGTATAGATGAAGTATATATAAATGTTTGTAAATAAGTGATAGAAATATGGCATAGTTATTAAAATATTTGGCAATTGATATTAATACATGAATAATATAGTCATCGATGTTTGACAACTAATAATTCAAAGCAATTGGTCAATAGTAACATATAGAAATTCAGAAAGTAAGCTTGATATTGATTATAAGTATAACAAAAGAGAATATAATTATGGGAGATTATTGTGAATATTGTTTATAATGATTGGTTTATTTGCTTTAAGATGTATATATATATGGGTTTTCATCTTGATGACCTTTAAAAAGGGATCGTCCATATGTTTTTGTTCCCCACTAAGCTTTATAGCTTAGCATGGGTGTTTCATCCGTGTAAGTTGCAAGTAAGGATTTTTCCCTGGGATGATATCTGCAGCGGGATGGCCAATTCAAGAGAGAGATTGAAAGTATAGTCAAATGTTAAGTGCAATTTGATTACAAGATTCTTATTTACTTTGAAAAGAATGTGATGTACAGATGATTCATAAAAGTAAATATAGTATTGCTTAAAGATACTCTTAAGTATGCAGTAAAGTTTTTCGAGCATAAGAACATTGTTAGCATGCTTAATGAAATATGATATAGTACTTCTAGCTATGCATGGAATAAGGGTACTACATACATACATTACATGCATACCTATACATATACATATATTACATGCATACATATACATTTACATGCCTTACATGCATACATATACATATACATGCCTCACATACATACATATACATATACATACATTACATGCATATATATGCATATACACACCTTACATATACATATACATATACATATACATATACATATACATATACATATACATATACATATACATATACATATACATATACATATACATATACATATACATATACATATACATATACATATACATATACATATACATATACATATACATATACATGCCTTACATGCATACATTAAAGGGATATCACATGGCATATACATGATGATCATGCAGTAGAAAAATTAAAAATTTGGATCATATATGCCCAGCAATATACAACAAAGAATCGAAACGTGCAATTTTAGGGTTTTTAAAACTTACAAGTTTAGATGCACTTCAAAACTTGATTTTGAAGATGACCAGCAAATAAGATGGACTTATATGCCTTAGATCTTGATTACCAATGCCAAAAGAGCTGCCTTTACGCCACTCCTCTCTATGCTCACACACACACTAGTAAGGATGGCTTAAAACCTAGAGTGTTAGCTCAAATCTTTGTGTATTTGGCAATGGGTATTAAACTAAAGACATAAGACCTGATCTTGTTCTTTCTAAAGTTCACCAATGGCTACCCGAAATCCAAAAGAAGAAGGAAGAGTCCTTTCTCCTTGAGAATGGCGGCTTAGAGAGAGAAAAAACCTAATTAGCAAAGTTACTTCTTATCTATATATATCATTTAGCTTAGGGTTTTGTGTGTGCCAAAATTCACTAGCATTTAGGTAGTAATTTCAGCCTCCATCACTTCCTAATTAAGTGGTATATCTTCATTCAAAGACATATAGGAATTTAAATTAAATTAACTTAATTATCTAAAGATAAATAATAAAATATCGAAAGATAAATAAATAATCAATTTGCCATTCCTTTTGCCGTGTTTTTCACTCTTCGTGGGCCAAAGTCCATTTATCAATTTTAATACCTATTACATACATTAAGTTTACTTTAAATAAAAGCTCAAATTAGTGCTCAATACACTATTTAAATATTTTAAGTCCAATGCTTTGTGTGTGATCCTATAGGTCCATTTAATATTAACAATAAATTAATAAATTAATTCAAAGGCTATATATATTCTCTAGCAAGATATTATAGCATTCCAAATTAAATGAAAATACAAATGGTATTTAGTAACCTAATGCAATTTTACATAGTCCCTTACACATAAATATCAAAATTAATATAAGGCATGGAACTAGTCATCCTTATATATACTAATTCTTTTCTTGATATTCTAATGACACTAAACTCTCAAATAAATAATGCTTACTCATTATTTCATCTCGGTATGGCTATACACTTCTCAGTTCACTGATTAAGTGGCCGATGATATTTTCTCTCTTATTGAGAGGGGTAATCCCTTCACTTCTCTCATGCTCTCTAATATGAATTAGTGCATACCCATACTTGTCACCCTGTTACGAGTACATTAGGTGTATGTCAAAGTACATAGTAATTCATAAAAAGTTTCATAGAGATTTTAGGTCTAAAAACTCTGATGCAAAACTTGCACATGAGAAACACTTATGACTTGTACCATGTAATGTTCTCATTAATGGATCAAATCCAGATACCATGTTCTAGACATGTATCTATGATCTTTGATTTACACTCTTATCCTTATAATCCGTAAGACAGAACTCATCTTATCAGAGAGAGCATACTACTCTTAATTCATTTGTTATTCCCATAACAATGACTGACTAGGGATATTTAGAATGAAGTCTCTATTGTTTCAAGGTCTTACAACCTTGTGCCTCACACATGATAACTTAAACTAAAACAACATTTTTGGATAGTTCTATCAATTGATATGCACAGGAATACAATAGATAAAACAAATGCCTCATTTATTAACTTAAGTATTTTATAACAATGCATTGGAGCTAGGGCTTACATTAATAATCTCCCACTAGCACTAGTCCCAATTGGGCATAGCCCTAATACCAAACGCTTTTAAATGAGCTTCGTGCAAATTTGGACGTAACTATTTCGTCAAAGGATCTACTACATTGTTTTTACTTGCTATCTTACTAATCTTGACATTCCCATGATCAATGATCTCTCTGATCAGGTGGTACCTCTTGAGTATGTGTTTGGATTTTTGGTGTGATTGGGGCTCCTTAGCCTGTGTTATGGTCCCGTTATTGTCACAAAAAATTTCTAATGGATCTAGGATGCTTGGGACCACTCCTAATCTAGAAATGAAATTTTCAATCCAAATAGCCTACTTTATAGCCTCACTCATTGCAATATACTCAAATTTTATAGTTGAGTCGGCAACGGTCTCTTGCTTTGAGCTTTTCCAGCTTACACCACCATCGTTCAAAACAAAAACAAAACCAGATTGTGATCTTGAGTCATAAGTGCTGGTCTGAAAAGTAGCATCAGCATAACCTTGTATAACGAGCTCTTCTTGACTACCATACACCAAGAAGTGATCTTTAGTCCTTCGCAGGTACTTTAGAATCCCCTTTTCAGCAGACCAGTTCTTTTCACTAGGGTCTTGCTGAAACCTACTGGTTATACTCAGTGCATGATCAACATCCAACCTAGTACATAACATAACATACATGATAGATCCAATAGCAGAAGCATATGGGATTCAACTCATGTTGTCCCTCTCCTCTTTGGTTTTAGGACATTTTTCTTTAGTCAAAGGAACTCCAAAAGCCAAAGGTATGTACCCTTTATTTGAGTCTCCCATACTAAAATGCTTTAGTACTTTGTCTATGTACTTTTCTTGACTTAGTCCCAAAAGCCGATTCGATCTATCTCTATAGATCTGAATACCAAGTATTATCTCGGCTTCACCTAAGTATTTCATTGAGAAACACTTCCCCAACCATTGCTTAAACTTTTGCAATGTTGGAATGTCATCCCAATGAGAAGGATGTCATCCAAATATAGAACCAGAAATACTATTATACTTCCACTAACCTTCTTGTACACATAAGGCTCATCTTCATTTTTAATGAAGTCAAATTCTTTGACAGCTTCATCAAAATGGAGATTCCAACTTCGGGATGCTTGCTTTAATCCATAAATGGATTTTTGAAGCTTGCAAACCTTCTTAGGATGCTTGGGATTGACAAAACCCTTAGGCTGTGTCATATACACATCCTCAAGTAGATTTTCGTTGAGGAAAATAGTTTTGACATCCATTTGCTATATCTCATAGTCGTGATATGCAACTATGGCAAGCAAAATCGTAATGGACTTGAGCATGACTACAGGAGAAAAGGTCTCATCATAGTGTACACCATGAGTTTGCCGAAAACCTTTTGCTACTAGTCTACCTTTGTAGGTCTCATCAGCTTTGAGTTTAAATAGCCACTTGCATTCAATTACCTTAACACCTTCCGGTGGATCAACCAAGGTCCAAACCTGGTTATCGTATATTGATTGCATCTCAAATTTCATTACTTCAAGCCAATATTTCGAGTCAGGGCTTTCAATAGCTTCTCGATAGATAGATAGATCCTCACGATCCACTAACTCAATAGTGTCACTATCGGTGATTAGAAATTTGTATCTCTCAATCTTTCGATGTACCCTACCGGACCTTATAGGTTCTTGTGTAATGAATTCTTGTTCCACAACTGGTTGTGAACTTGATCCCATTTCCAACTCATCCTCTACAGGAGTTTGTGGCACTTAAATTTCTTCAAGTTCTACTTTACTCGCATTGTCTTTCTTGAGAAGGAATTCCTTTTCCAAGAAAACAGCCTTACGAGCAACAAACACTTTGTTCACGACTTGTAAGTAAAAGTAGTATCCCTTTGTTTCTTTGGGATAACCCACAAATAAGTAGATAGTAGAATTGGACTCTAGTTTGTCAGATGTTAATTTATTAACATGTGCTTCACAACCCCAAATCTTGAGAAATGACATATTAGGTTTTTTCCCAGTTCACACCTTGTATGGTGCCTTTTCAACTGCTTTAGTTGGAGTATGGTTCAGTAGAAATGTATCAGTTTCTAATGCATAACCCTAAAAAGAGACAGGAAGATTAGCTTGACTCATCATCGATTGAACCATATCCAATAGAGTTTGATTTCTCCTTTCGGACACACTATTCCATTGTGGTGTTCCAGAAGGAGTGAGCTATGAAATAATTCCACACCCCTTCAGATGACCATCAAACTCTTGGCTTAAGTATTCGCCACCTCGATCTGATTAAATGGCTTTTATACTTTTTCCAAGTTGGTTTTCTACTTTGTTCTTAAACTCTTTGAATTTCTCAAAAGTTTCAAATTTATGCTTCATTAGATAGACGTAGCCATATCTACTGAAGTCATATGTGAACGTTACGAGTAGCTAAAACCACCTTTAGCTTGTGTACTTAATGATCCACATACATCAGTTTGTATTAGTCCCAATAAGCTAATCCTTTCACCTTTCTTGTTAAAAGGACTCTTTATCATCTTTCCATGCAAACATGGCTCGCATGTGTCATAAGATTCTAAATCAAATGACCCAAGCACTCCAGATTTGTGGAGTCTTGAAATACGTTTTTCGTTTGCATGTCCTAAACGACAATGTTAGAAGTAAGTAGGGTTCAATTCATTTGATTTAATCCTCTTTGTATTAATGTTGTATATGGACTCTTTATTTTGTAGATCAAGGATATAAAGGCCATTTTGTAACATGGCATTGCCATATGAAATGCCTTGGCGACAAATATGAATATTGCCATTATTAATAACAAAATCAAATCTATCCATATCCAAACAAGAAACTGAAATAATGTTTCTGCTCATAGCTGGCACATAAACCCAATTTTTCAAAACTAAACAAAGTCCGGAAGGTAAAGTGAGTTGATAGTCGCCTATCTCCATGGCAGCAACTCGTGCTCCATTCCCCACACGGAGGTCCACTTCATTCTTCACAAGTAACCGCCTATTTCTTAACCCCTGCACATTTGAACAAATGTGAGAACCATAACTGGTATCCAATACCCAAGTGGTAGAAATAGAAAGGTTAATTTCAACAACAAAAATACTATAACCGGACGCCTTGGCTCCATTCTTCTTTTGTTCTTCCTTGAAGAGAGCGCTATTCTTCCTCTAATGCCCTAACTTATTACAATGGAAGCATGTGTTCTCACTCTCCTTGAGCTTTTATGCCTTGGGTTTGGGTTGGGCCTGAGGTGCACTCCCACTAGACTTACGCTGAGCCCGGTCATACTTGGGTTTTAACTTTCCATTCCCCTTTCCCTTAGCGGGTCCCTTTTTAATGCCCCCTTAAACCATGAGTACGGGATTAGTCTTTCGAATGTTCTCTTTATCATTCTTATGCATCCCATGAAGCTTGGTAACTATCTTGTTCATTACATGCATGTTATAATTCATGACAAATGGCTCATAATTATCAGTCAATGAACCTAAGATCCAGTCAATGAAGAATTCCTTTGGGACTTGTACCTCACGTTTCTCAAGAGTATCAAGATACTCTTTCATCTTGAGTACATGGGTACTAACGGGAGTACCCGCAGTCATCTTACAAGAAATCAAGGCCTTTGTTGTCACGAACCTCTCGTGACGAGCTTGCTCTTGGAACATTTCCTTGAGGTGCACCATGATCGCATAAGCCTCTTGGTTCATGAATTGCTTTTGCAAATCAGGCACCATAGTGGCCAGCATCAGACAAGTCACATCATTGGAGTCGCTCTTCTTAGTCTCAAAAGTTTCCTTTTGAACTGCAGAGGCATTCCTAGCAGGTTCTTCGGGCAAGGGTGCATCCAAAACATACTACTTCTTCTCTTGCTTGAGAACTATTCTCAAGTTTCCAGACTAGTATATGAAATTAGTGCCATTCAATTTGTCCTTTTTTAGGACCGATCACAATGAAAAGTTGTTGTTTGAAGATGCCATTTTTCAATATACAATAATAAAACTTAGCAAGATTAAATGAGGTCTTATTATAATCCCACAAACCGAATTAATATCCCTTTAAATAATTCGTGTTTGTGATTTAATGTAGGCTAAGATCCACTTTTCACAATAACTCATTAGTCAAGCTGAGCTTGTACACCTAACAAGTTAAGTTACTTAGGTAGGAAAACTCCAATCATGTCTCGTACATGACTCTTGGATCGAATGGGCTAACATCTTAAGATGTTATAGCATAAACCCATTTATTAGTTGCCTAGGCATCCCTTTACATATTAAGTCCAATCTACATTCACAACCCATGCCTCACAAAGATAATTGGGTGCATTTAGGACTCCTAGTCTATGTGACCGATGATTGATGCATTGACATGTTTTGAATTAGGAAGGCAACTTTATGACTTATTATTTTAGGGATTCATTTTATTATGGCTTACATGGCATATGCTTTATCACCCATTCATATCATGCATATATATAATTGCATAAAGTAAAGCATGACAAATATGGGCCCAAAAACCTACAACTAAGATTCTATACTATTACATAAGAATCTTCAAGTTGGGCTTCTCCACTCCGATGGGCTTCGTCTTGATTTACAAAGTCTTCAAATAAATTTTATACTAAGAAATAAATAAAACTTTTATAATAATACATAATGGCTCACAGGCCATATTTAATTACAAAAACCCAGGGCCCATGAAAGCACCATGCATATCCATTCATCACACAAAACGAGCAAATAAATATACATAACATTCATGGATAAAACAAAGTCCAATTTTAATTAATTTAGCCAAGTCCATTAATGGAATTATGTTCTTGAACTTTTAATAGAAGACCCCATGATGGGCCTGGGCTGAAGCCCAATGGACTAAATCCCTTTATTGAATAAGTTCTCTTAAAAGCCCAAAACACAAACTAGTTAGATTTGTGCCATAAATCAACTCTAGTATAATTTCCAATTTTGCCATTTTTAATATATGTCATACATCCCATAAACATTAAAAATACGTATAATATGAACCAACATGAATTAAAACATAAAAATTCATGAAGAACATATATTATACACGACATTAACAACAAAACAAACAAACAACATGAAACTAGTTGTTTAATGCTCACATAATGCCACAAACGATGCACAAACACTTAAAACGATTTTATGAGCTATTTAATAATTTAAATAAGGTCATAAACATTGAGTTAAGGTTCTATTCAGATCTTATCTAAATTTGTTTTTACCATTTAAATCAAAACATAAAAACAATATTGATTAAACATGCAACAAACACAAACTAGTCATAGTTTTAAGTGATTTTAAAATTAATCAATTAAATTGTCATGGACCAGAATTAAAACCATTTTTAACATATGTCAAGACCTGTTATCAATCTTTAAAAATCACTTACAAACATGCCAAACACATTTTTACATTTAATTTTAAAAACTAGTTGTTTAACAAACACATATCATGCAAACTAGCACCTAGTTTTAAGACTAACATGTACGATCAGGTATTTATAATTAAATCCGACCATGAAAGGCTCTAAGAATGTCTTAGGATAGTATATAAACATTTCATAATAATTATAATACCTAACTAATCATATTAAATCATTTTTACACTAAAACAATGCAAAAAACTCAAAATAGAAAATTTCAGCATTGTGGTTTTATGCAATAACGATTTTGAATCAAGATTTAATGCATCCAAAGCACTAAAATAAGCATGGTTAGGCTCTGATACCACTGAAGGGATATCACATGGCATATACATCATGATGATGCAGTGGAAAAATTAAAAATTTGGATCATACATGCCACACAATATACAACAAAGAATCGAAACATGCAATTTTAGGGTTTTTAAAACTTACAAGTTTAGATGCACTTCAAAACTTGATTTTGAAGATGACCAGAAAATAAGATGGACTTATATGCCTTAGATCTTGATCACCAATGCCAAAAGAGCTGCCTTTACTCCACTCCTCTCTATGCTCACACACACACTAGCAAGGATGGCTTAAAACCTAGAGTGCTAGCTCTAATCTTTGTGTATTTGGCAATGGGTATTAAACTAAAGACACAATACCTGATCTTGTTCTTTCTAAAGTCACCAATGACTGCCCAAAATCCAAGAGAAGAAGGAAGAGTCCTTTCCCCTTGAGAATGGCGACTTAGAGAGAGAAAAAACCTAATTGGCAAAGTTACTTCTTATCTATATATATCACTTAGCTTAGGGTTTTTTGTGTGCCAAAATTCACTAGCACTTAGGTAGTAATTTCAGTCTCCATTACTTCCAAATTAAGTGGTATATCTTGATTCAAAGACATATAGGAATTTAAATTTAATTAACTTAATTATCAAAAGATAGATAATCAAATATCTAAAGATAAATAAATAATCAATTTACCATTTTTTTGTTGTGTTTTTACTCTTCATGGGCCAAAGTCCATTTAGCAATTTTAATACCCATTACATAAATTAATTTTACTTTAAGTAAAAGCCCAAATTAATGCCCAATATACTATTTAAATATTTTAAGCCCAATACTTTGTGTGCGATCCTATAGGTCCATTTAATATTGGTAATGAATTAATAAATTAATTCAAAGGCTATATATATTCTCTAGCAAGATATTATAGCATTCCAAATTAAATGAAAATGCAAATGGCATTTAGTGACCTAATGCAATTTTACATAGTCCCTTACCCATAAATATCAGAATTAATATAAGGCATGGAACTAGTCATCCTTATATATACTAATTCCTTTCTTGATATTCCAGTGACACTGAACTCTCAGATAAATAATGATTACTCATTATTTCATCTCAGTATGGCCATACACTTCTCAGTTCACTAATCAAGTGGCCGATGATATTTTCTCTCTTATTGAGAGGGGCAATCCCTTCACTTCTCTCATGCTCTCTAATATGAATTAGTGCATACCCAAGCACGCCCATACTTGTTACCCTATTACGAGTACATTAGATGTATATCAAAGTACACAGTAATTAAAAAAGAGTTTCATAGAGATTTTAGGTCTAAGAACTCTAATGCAAAACTTGCACATGAGAAACACTTATGACTTGTACTATGTAATGTTCTTATTAATGGATCGAATCCAGATACCATGTTCTAGACATGTATCTATGATCTCTGATTGACACTCTTGTCCTTATGATCCATAAAATAGAACTCATCTTATCAAAGAGAGCATACTAGTCTTAATTCATTTATTATTCCCATAACAACGACTGACTAGGGATATTTAGAATGAAGTCTCTATTGTTTCAAGGTCTTACAATCATGTGCCTCACACATGATAACTTAAACTGAAACAACATTCTTGGATAGTTCTATCAATTGATATGCACAGAAATACAATAGATAAAACAAATGCCTCATTTATTAACTTAAGTGTTTTATAACAATGCAATGGGGCTAGGGCTTACACTAACATACATATACATATACATATACATATACATATACATATACATATACATATACATATACATATACATATACATATACATATACATATACATATACATATACATATACATATACATATACATATACATATACATATACATATACATATACATATACATATACATATACATATACATATACATATCTTACATACCTTACATGCGTACATACATTCATAATCGTATACATATATTGTAAGGACCCAAAATAGGTCCTAGTAGAATTAAAAGGCAATTACATGTTATTAAAGCCTAATTGAGTATTATTAGATGAATTATTATATGTTAAGACCTAATGGATTGATAGTCTTAAGTGATAGAGGAGTAGAAAGTTAATTAAAAATTTTGTATAGATGTGCATTATTGAAAAGAAATTAAAGATAAGTGGTCAATTGAGATGAAATTATAAGTTATTGAATTGAAGGATAAATTAGTTATTAATCTATGTATGTAATTGAAATAAAAATTATAAGTTTTGGGTCAATAGTAATATAAGAAATCTAGTTGGGGTTTAATCGTAAATAAGAATGAAAGGAGGGGTTGTGAAGTAATTTGAGTTGGGCCATTGTTGATGTCATTTTCCACTTAAAATGACATGCAAATCGAGTATAAAAGGGGGACTTAAGGTTATGGTCGGCAGATTTTATAAAGTAAATAAAGAAAAGCCTAATGTCCACTTTACTCTTCTCTCTCACTCTTGTATCTCTTGCAAATCCAGCCATTGTTCTTGAACAAATCCACCTTACTTTTGTTGCATGCATGGAAGGAAGGCTAAACTAAAGAAGGTTACAAGGGTAGAAGGGAGCTAGATGTTTGGAGAAGAAGGAGGAGAAAGAAATTAAAGGATTTGTGAAGAATTTAAGTTGCATGTTCAGGTTTGGGAATATTATTCATGTTGCATGTCGTTATTGTTGCTGGAATTATGGATTTATATATGTGAGAAATGCATTTTTAGTTGGTGATATGGTTTTTAGAGATATAAATATAAGATTTTTACTTTGCATGTGTTATTTGATATAGTTAGGATAAATAAATTGTTAAAAGCTTGATTTGAGTTTATTTTAAAGTGATGTTAATATAAAAAAGTTATAATACTATGTATGAAATTATATTTGATGAGTAACTTGAAATAAAACATCAATCTTTGATGTTTAAATGAACATGCATGTAAGTTTTAAAATTCTAGGTTTGGGTTCACTAGACCTAGTTGTGTTCTTTTGGTAATATCTTTAGTTTGAGAATAGATAATTAGATGATTCTAATTGGGTGTTAAGATAGACGTCCATCCAAATATTTCATAAGAAGAAATCACATTCAAATTTTGTTTCTAAATGGGTCATAACCTATCTTGAAAATCGAACAAGTGTGCAATCTCATACACATGAATAGTCTTCAGTGTTTTGACCATATCTTTCAAATTAGAACTGATATTGAGATGAAGTTTAATTTTTTAGAAACTAGAAACATAGGGGAACAAAGTTGTAGAAGACCATTTTTTCTGAAAATGATGTTTGGGAGGTCTAAAATGATGTACAATTTGCTTTAGAAAAACTGTCTGTAGAAATTTCGTAGGACATTTAAAGGAGGCTGGCCGAGACATTTTGTCTCAGCCGTGCACACCTTCTGATATCAATTATAGCCTTTAGTCTCGGCTGGGACCAATTGTCTCAACCGTGGCCCTTTCCTTTTACAGTTATACTTGATTTTTAGCCTCATCAAATATCAACACTTACTCTAAAATGTTGAAACACATCTAAAGCATGTTAAAACATGTAATTAAACTTAAAATAAGGCATTAATATGTGATTTTAGAACATTTTAAAATATAAATATAAGAGTATTATGTAATATCAAAATATGAGATTAATATAATGACTTATAGAAACAAAGTTGTAAAGATATATGGTTACTATATAGATGAACCTTCATTGAAGTAGATTAATATATGGAAGTATAATTGTGTGAAATTATTATTAATCCTATATGTGTTATAATATGATTGTGATATGATGTGTTGCCTAAAGATCATATGTTCAAGTATAAGTTCATGATGAGAGGTATGTATAATTATCGGTACTCGAATTACTATATGAATATATGAATGCATATTTAAACACTTGACAATTGTGTACTATAATATGATTATATGCATGTGCAAGGTGTAAGATATAAATACATACATTATAGTTAATATTAAAAATGCTACTCATGAATGTTCATTTGATGCTGGAGTATATGAACCAAGAAAATGAAAACATGTCATGTTACCTAGTTGTATACATATCGACGAATCTAAAGCTACTATATTTAGTTGTATAACTTGTCCTTTAATGGGCTGATATATATATATAAAAGTCTAGATGATTATACATGATTCCAGTTGATTTCTTGAAATTACTATGATACATATAGTTTGAAATGTTAACTTTACTTGTATAAAGAAGTAATGTGATTAGTAGAATATATGTGTGCATATAAACATATATATATATATATATATATATGTATGTATGTATGTATGTATGTATGTATGATCTTACATGGTTAAGTTCGAAGCTTGAAAACTATTTTAGAGTAATGATTCAAAGAATATGTTAAAGTGAAAAGTATGAATATGTCTTTACTTAATTGAAATGACATGATTAAGCATATATGCTATTATATGTTAGCATCCTAAAACACAGATCTACAGTGCTATAGACTAAATTATAGAAATCTTATTAAAGCATATAATGGCAATGTTATATGAGACTATATATACAAGTGTATGCATTAGAGAGGGAGCATCTTGTCATGTGATTGTTACATGATTGAATAAGATTTCAAGTAATAAATAGTAATACCCAACAGTGAACATGTTTACAGGTTTACAGAAAGTTACACATGAACATGTATATGAGTACATTGTTCATAGTTACACGAGAGTATACATGTGTATATAAGAATATAAATGAATTAAAGAAAAGTTAAAGTAAAGGGATTTAACTGCCTGCGTTGAGTCTAGGAAGTGGATAGATAGGCATGCCTATAAGGGTACCTTGTAGCTATTTCTGTACAGTTTTGACCAGTTTAGGTCCACTTGAAATTAAAAGTTAGAGTGACCCTATTTGGGTTTAAAAGTTAGAGTTGATTTAAACAACTCCGTTTGGGTTGTAGTCGACCCCACTTTGGTCCGCTTGACCGGTTCATGTTATTCGATTGACCCCATTTGGGTTTATGTTATTTGTTTGACCTCGTTTGGGTCCACCAATTTATCATACAGTTTTATCCCTATAAGGGATCACCATTTAATACCTCCGGGTATCTTATTTGTACCTTCGAGTGCCACTGTTATAATCAACAGTTTTATACCTTTGGGTACTACAGTATAACCCATTATCCACCTCTTTAGAATAGTGCAGCCTTTATTATCAAAGGTTAAGAAAAGTGTAATAAGGCATGAAAGTTCTTAATTGACTTCATACTATTCTACAATAAAATTCCTTTTATTGCATACAAAACCCGCATCTATAGGAATACCCAATAGTAAATATATGTAAGTTATACTGCTAGTATCAAAAATAGATGCTAATTGTTAAATGATGAATTTGCGTTATAATTATACTTTGATTAAATTGATGATATATATATGCCTTTGTGATCATAAACCTTATTTCTATATGTATGCCAATAAATGATTGATGAAGGAACTTTTATTAAGTTCATGAGTATTATAACATCTAATGGGCGCAACAATTTTATAATTGCATAAGCATATTGTATATTAAAGATTGTAAAAGTTAGACAGTAACAACCATTGTTTTTGAAATATTTTTCTTATGATTATATATGTGTTCACATTGTTGCATGTGCACATTCTTTAACGTGTATTTGTTATTTATGGTGATTATATATAAGTGTTATAATTGATTGATAGGCTTATTTTTATGATACATCTATTATGTTATAACATGAATAACTTATGGAACATAAAGTAAGCCTATAGTAATATTGTAATCTCATGGTAATTGAAAGTGTTGATTTGTTATATAATTCTAATGTGTGTATATCTTAGACATACAAGAATATAAGTAAGATAATTTCAATACTTGAAATTAATAATAGATAACTACACTTTTATGATTAAGCAATGATTAATAAAATAATCATATTATAAATAGTTCAATTTAAGTCCTAAGGATGTTGGAACTTGTATGATCATATATGGTGAATGAAACGTCAATGCAAATTCTTACCGTTGAACTTTATGATTTCTATAAGTGAATGTAAATGTTTAATTTCTTTCATTTCTTGAAATAAATCATTGTTATATTTGAGGCATGTTGTGTGCTTGTTGACGATCACTACGAGTGGTCGTTTATCATGATTTTAGTTCCCCACTAAGCTTTATAGCTTAGCACAGTGTTTCATCCGTGTAGGTTGCAAGGCTAAGACTTTCTCGCAGGACTAATATCTGTAGCAGGTTGGCCAACATAAGTCTTTGAAGATTATAAAGTATATAGTCTTCTTTATAGATCTTTTTGTATTTCGAGGGTTTTATGTTGTGTTGGAAATCTTGTAAAAGTATAGCGGTGTTGTAAGATGTTAATCAGTTGTCATATTTTGTAAAGAGACTCTAATGTATATTGTAAAGTCTTAATAGTTTAGCACTCTTATGGATTAAGTATGAATATCAGTTCTCTATATAGTTGGTATATGTTTATGTTGCATAGTAAAACATGTATAATGAGATGGATAAAGTGATATGTATAGATTATAGGATAAGGGTGCTACATACATACATCTATATACACATACATACATTACATGTTCGTACACATACATTCTTACATCTACATATGCATATACTTACATATGGATCTATACATATACATATACACATACATATTCGTGTACATATGCATATATACACATATACATATACATATATACATACATATACATATATGCATACTTGTTCATATTTACATACATGCATACATAATTACATTTACATTCACACATTTCTTTGTTTCTTTGTATTGCCCCCAGTGATATTCTAATTGAAATGCCGGACTAGATACATGGGACTGGGACCCTAAAGTCTCATATGTGAGGTGACCCCGAAGGATCACAAACATGAACATGAACATGAACATGAACATGGTACTTGTAACTTGTGAACATATAACATAGGGTAAACCATTATTAGCCTACCGAACCGAGTCGCCATGAACCGAACCGCGGTATAAGTGTCCCTATAGCTAGCCAACTATATCCTCAACTAGATTTACTACTAGACTACTAAGGGCAATGTTCCTTGTTTTGTATTTATATTTATTCTTTACATATAATTTAAAGTCATCAAATAACAATTTAATTTATTATAATAATCATAGTCATACTCTTCACATGCTTTCTCATTCATATATAATATAAGCATTATTCTTACAAGTCATACATACATGTATACAAACATCGTACATATATATTTAAAAACAATTTACATGTTAATCCCTAAAATAACTAAATTACCATTTAATCCTTCAAATTTTCATCAAATTACAATTATGCCCCTTTAATTTTAATTTATTTACCAAAATACCATTACTTATTTAATTACTACCATTAATTCAATATTTGTTCCTAATATTACTATTTAGTCCCTAGACTTGCTAAGTTACTGTTAAGTCCCTCAAATTACAGTAATTTTCAAAAATACCCTTCAATTCATTTAATTTACCAAATTGCCACTAATTATATATTTTACGCTACTAATTTCTTATTTATTAGAAAAATTTTAATTTGGTCCCTAAACTTTATTTCTTGCATAAATTCTCATTTAACACTTATTTCATTATTCAATTTTTTTCTAATCTAACCTTTATTTCACTTAAACTATAATTTTTCTCAATATTTGGCAATGTTACAAATATACCCCTAAATTTTTTATTCCCATTCTAACTATGTCATTTTTCATTATTTTTATTTTTTTATCCCAATTAACTAATTGGTTAAGATTATTTTTATTTATGCAATAAATTCAATTTATTCCATTAAAATCCAATATTTTCACTACAACATAATGTAAAATTTAACTTAAAATATTTTACTAAATTTCAAAAATTCCAATTAAATTAGTATAGCATCAAAATTACACTTACATTTAATTTATAACATTTCCTTCACAATTTAATCAAAATAAACCATCACAAACATACAAAACACACAAATCATACATGTACATAAGCAAATTCTCATACAAAAATTATGAAAATTAAAGGATAATATATCCACTAACCTTAAATTTATCTCCTCCACACTTTAATCTTTCTTTCCTTGCCTTAGCTCCTTGAAACACCACCATCTCCTTTGTGTTCCTTAAGTGGCCAAAAATTCCAAGGTAAAAATCTATCATTTTCTTGTTCCTTAATTCAATCTAACTACAAAATCTTACTCTATAACCTTGAATCTACCTATACAAACCCTTAAATCAAATTAAAACTTTAAAATCACTTACCTCAATTTTGATACACAATCTTTCCTCCTTGATTTCTAACACTTTTAGCACCTTAATTGGTCTTTTGAGACCCTCACCACTGAAAAGAGAAGCTGAAATTCACTTAGAAAAGTTTATTTTTGGTGGGAGAGAGAGAGAATATTGAGAAACTTCCATACAAATGGAAGAAAAACCATTCAAGGTATTTATAGGTCTAATTTGGGCTGGGTTTGGTCCAACCTATTGTCTAACCAAAATTTAGCCCAATTCCCATTTTAAGCCCATTATACCTCTTAAAATCATTTCTCTCACTTTCAAAGCTCAATTTCACTCAAAATCAATTCCATAATTCTTAAAATAATAAATTAACCTCCATACAAATTTTTTAGCTCAATTGGAGTCCTTTTTGAGTCGATTTGCTCAAATCGATCCAATTAACAAATTTTTAGTGTTATCGAAAAATCAGTTTTCACTATTAGATAATTCTAAATACTTATTAGAGTTCAACTGAAAATTTCTGCAACCTTTAGAGATCCTTTGCTATTTTTAAAATGTCGATCAAACCCACGGTCAATCAGTTACTATTCAAACAAAAATCATTATTTTTCTCTTATTTTTTGTGTTCAAAACTTTTTAAAAACTCTTCCTTAACCATTAAAATATATTTAATAGGCTCAATGAAAATTTTTGAGTTAATCAAAAACTATTTCTCGGTGTAGTTCACTTTTACCAGTTCGATAACCCAATTTTCAAGGTCATTGAAAAATTAATTTTTCATTACCATATGATTGTACATCTCATTTGATGTAGATATGAAAATGCTGAAAATTTTTAGAGGTCATTTTCTATTTTTAAAGTTCAAGTCAAACTTTTAGTCAATCCAATTACTATTTAAAACGAAAACATAAAATTTTCTTATTTTCAACTTTTGGGGACCTATTTGATCTCATTTTCATTCCAATTTTCACCCACGTACTCCTGCTGACTTGCTCTTTTCAATGGTCAAATAAAATATTTATCGACTCTGAAAAGTACTATTCATCCTAGTGTCACTATTTATCATCGAAAAATACTATTTTTGACTAGCCCGATATTTGGGCCATTAGAACTAAAGCCCGAATTTCCTAAAAATACCCTTATTTTACACTGTTCTGGAGGTTATAACCCATAGACGGCTGCCCCTCAAGTGACAAACGGCCGTTTGTCACCACTATCTGTCCAAAAACATGGTTTTTTGCCCATTTTGTTAAAACACTAGTAAAAGTTTTGAGAGTTTTTTAGATAATTGCAAAAATCTTTAAGAGAAAGTGGCAAATCCGTAATTGGAGCTTCGAGATCTGAACCCGCTATCAGTAATACAGTATTTCCTCATCATCAGATAACTTTGATGTAGGTTGCCTCGGGTCACGGTATCTACAATCATCGTCGATTCCTCTAAGGCAATTACTCTCAAATGGTCCATAAACTGTTTTAGCCAAACTGCCTTTTGTATTGTAACCTAGGAAGTAATAAATTTGGCTTCCATTATTGATAAGGCTACATAGGTTTGTTTCTTGCTACTCCATGAGATGGCACCCTTGCCAATCAAAAATATGTAATCGGAGGTGGATTTCCTCTCATCCATATCACTTTCCTAATTAACATTTGTAGATCCTCTTAATTATGGATCCTTACTTTAATAATAGATAGAATAGTCTGCGGTACCTTTGAGGTATCTAAGTATCCTCTTAACTACTTTCCAATATGCTTTGCTTGGGTTGGACGAATATCTACTCACCATACCTACTGCATAGCATATTGTAGACACAAGGTTCTGAAGCGGCTTCTGATTAGGGTTACCCAATGAGGAAAATACTTCTCATAAAAAACAAAGAATGGAAGTGTTTGGCTCTTTCTGAGTTTTTAATGTTTTCAAAATATTTGTTTTTGGTGCCACCCATTTATTTATTTCAAAAAGGCAAAATAAAAAAAATAGTTTCTGGAAATTAGGGTAGTCCTAAGTATTTCAGCCTTATCTCAGCCTATAGACCTCCTAATGGGATGATTACAAAACCATATAGATCTTAAGATATAAAACTATAACTTTCATGAGAAACCATAACCTAGTTCAGTCCTTAAGATCCTCAAAATTGGGCTTGAACTTAAATGACCTGAATCTATCCCTTCACCTGAACTAGTCTATAGTTATTTGGGTGTAACTCCTTCCCTAGAGCTCATTTTGAGGTGAATCTAATTTTGATAGAAACTAGATTCATTTTAGAACAAATTTCATTGAGAGAGCATGATATAATTCTTAACCTATTATTCCCATTATTTTCAAAGTTAAAATATCAAAAATTTCCCTGAAAGTTACATAAGACAAGTTATCAGTATAAAAATTCAAATTGAGTGATTCTTAATTAATTAGAGAGCTGGGATATATAAAAACAAATGTCAAGAAGACACCTTGCCTAAAAAATGGAGTCTTATAGCCTAAAAATTGGGAAACATCTCAAGGTCAGTTAGTTGAGATGAGGGTGTAACTCGCCCGCAACTCACTGAGTTGCACTCTAGGTGAGTGCCACATGAAATTGGGCTAAGTGCTAGCTGTGTGTGAGTGTCACCCACAACTAGACCCAGTTACACCCGAAAATAGATAAAACTGTGGGGCTATTTTCTTCCAATCTTATCTCCATGTTTTAAGCAATGGATTTCCTTATAAAAACGTAAGATTTACATTGTTTTATGGGGAGCTCTCTCTCTCTTTCTCTCTCTCTCTCTAAAATAACTTAGATTCTATAACTTGAGAAAAACAACGAAAAGGAAAACGGAAAGAGCCAAACAACACTAAATTCCTTGTTCTTTGAGAAAATAAATCTGAGGGTAATATTCTAGAGCCCCCTACCCTTCTCATCCATTGTTCCAAGTTTATTTCTATTTTTATTGTAAATATTTGTAATTTCCATTTTTTATTCTTTGTTTTTTAATTTCTTGTTATTTAGCTTGTAACTATTTTTTTTAAAAGTTTTGTGGTTGTTTTAATCATGAAAACATGGAAAATCCCATTAAAAAATGAAAAAAATTGATTGAATAGAATATGAAATTTACTATTCATCATCTATAACCTTTGGTTTCTAAATTTTAATCTTTTGTTTTGTTGGTTTAATTCACCTAAAACAAGTTTTAACCACTTTTAAATGATTTTTAAGGAGTTTTGGTAAAATTTTTCAAGCATTTGAATGTGTTATGTGAATTAAAATAGGCCCAAAAATGAGCCTTTTCCCATTTACTATATAAGATTGTTTTTTCAGTTCTTTTAGTGACACTCGATTTTTCTCATTGCTAAAAGGTGCCTTCATAGGGCCTTTAGCAATACTTGTTTTGTCCTATAGCTAAAAGTCCCCCTCTTGCTCTTGACTTCATGCTTTTAGAGGCATTTATTTTCTCCCATCGCTAAAGGCCTTTCACCTTCCCGCTACTCCCTTTTCTCTTCCTTTCACTCACCCCACCCACCCCTTCTACACCCTATTTTGCATGGTACTGTATGCACTTGGCTCAATTCGCATGCTATTCCCATATTTTCCCTTTATTTCTTTTATTTTATTATTATAATTTCTTATTATTATTGTTGTTGTTGTTGTTATTGTTATTATATATATATATTCGCACTTATATATATTACACACACACACACACATATACTATTCTTTATTTATCACTAACCCTTATATTTCTTATCTTTTTTACTGCACGCACATGCTCGAGGCGAGTGGAGAAATTTGAAGTGTAACACCCTTATCACTCCTAATACTGTATTGGTGAACCCAAGGCCGAAATTATTTTTCCAACTTATTCCTTACATTACATTACCATACACTTAATTATTTGATAACAATTTGCCGAAGACCTATAACTATCCAAATTACTATGCATTTAATAAAATTTTTGCAATATAACGGCTATACATAGTACTATCCCCCCTGAAATGCAGATAATTCACATAGCCTCTTAGAGGCACAACAATCGATAATAATAATTATCATTATTCATTCCATCTCATCCATATCCAAAATATAGCTTTACTAAAATAACTCCTGTTTAACATTTACATGACCAAAGGTAAAGTTTATAGACATATATACATGCCAAATCCATACAACAAAAACTCTTAAAAGAAGTCTTATAATTTGTATTCCTGCTTCAGCTCTTGCTTTCCTGCACGCAGTAAAAACTATATGCTGAGCACTCAATATGCTCAGTGGTGACTAGTAATCGATACATTTCCTAATTTATCATCATAATTCTTAAATAATAACTTATACAAATCTTCATAAAATCGTTTAATTACTTATTAAAACATCAATTTAACTTTTTCTATAATATTATTCATTTTAATCGCGTAATTTTAAGTTTGCCCTTAAAAGCTTATTTATGATCTTTAAGCTAAAATTATAGCATTTTACATTCCTATATACTTATTTTTACATTTATATGGAAAATTACATTTTAGTCCTTGTTGACTATAAAATTCACTTTTTAGACAATTTAACTATTATCTGACCATTTTATCTTTATTTAAATATTTCTTACTTAATTTATTTACTTTTTACACTTTTAGGAAAAAATACTATTTTGCCCCTAAACTTTCTTTTTCTTTCATTTTAGTCCTTTTTCTTTCATTATTATTACTTTTCATTGTCTTTTCACTTCTTTATTAATTTATTTCTGTTATGCCCTTAGTACAGACCCAACAGAAAATCTCAGACAGGATACACGAAACATGGATCCCATGGACCCTACTAAAAGAGAAATGATTCCCAAGGAACCATTTTCATGACACTGCACTTTTCACTTTCACTTTACACTTAAGCTATGGAGATCAACGATCCTACCAATAGCAAAGCAAGTCGCCATAACTTGCATCGCGGTAAAAGGGTGTTCGTATGGCTAGCCAACTATATCCAAAACTAGTTTTTACTGCTAGACTAATTTCAAGGGCACAATAATAATTACTTTATTAATCTTTTTAATTCTCGAAAAATTCATCGATTGACTTTTTATTCCTTTTTTGTTGACTATAATTTAAATTCATATGAATTCACCTTTTTCAATATTTTTGTGCAATTATTCATTAATAATTCAATTATTTTCTATACACATATTAACATTAAAATTTTAATAAATTCCAATAAAATTTATTTATGCATTATTTATTATTTACTATCATTTTTCACTAAAATAATCAATTATTTTGCAATATTTCATAACTTTCACTATAAACATATATGTTACATAATCTTTAAAATTCCAAAATAAATTTCAATAATTCAATAAAAAATTCATGGACATCATTTATTATCTCTACAATTAATTTAGGCTAACATATATCATTTTCATGCAAAAATCTCGTCATTACCCCTTACTAAGCAATTCAGCCATCAATAAAATTCTTCCTAAAAATTTTCTTTCTTTCATTTTAACTTCCATTTCATCTCCATTAAGGCTCAATTACATTTACCCTAAACCGATTTCATTGATTAACAACTTTAAAAATTTTTGCCCTAATTACATAATTGAATAAAATTAATAAACTTAGAAAATGTAAAGATTTGCTAGTCCCTTACAATTTTCACTTGAATTAGGAAGCCTAAGCCTCCTTTTACTTGCCTTTGTTATTTGAAAAACCTTCATCTTCTTGCTCACCTACATGGGCCGGTCACTAAACCTTAGGTATCTTTATTTTTTTGTTCTCAAATGAAAAATCCAAGCTCATAATCATGTTCTACACCTCAAAATCTATGGAAAAATATTAAAAAATCAATTTAAATCATTTAATTTCTCAAGATCAAACTTACCCCTTTTTCTTTCTCAACTTGTTTTCTCCACTTCCTTTGCTCAAATCAATCAATAAGAGCTATTTTGGTGATCTAGAGAGATGGAACTATAACTCTTAAGTTGAAATTAATGGAAGATTTTGAGTAATTAAGAAGCAAGAGAGAAAGAGAAATGGAGGAAGGTAAATTCGGCTAAGGAGAGGGGAGGAGAAGGCTGGGCATTTTCTAAAAATTTTTCCAGATTTTTAAATCTTATATACTCCTCCAATGGGCCCAAAATTGGGCTTTGTTCATGGGCTTAGCCCAATTATTTCTTAAGGCCCATTTTAGGTCTTTTGAAGACCAATCAAATTTCTCTCTCTTCTAGCCATCAAATCACTCCAAAAATAATTTCATCACTCTTATCACATCAAAAATAGCTAGCACATAAATTTTTGGCTCAATCGGAGTCCATTATCAGTCTAATTCAAACTTATCAATCCAATTCAATAACTGTCCGTATCACTGAAAATTCAATTTTCACTACTAAAATATTCTACATAAAAATTCATGCAGACATACAAAATTTTGCAATTTTCAGAGTTCATTTACTATTTTTAATAATTTATGCAAAATCAAGTCATCTTTCTTACCAGAGAAATCGATTTGTTGCCTTTTTCGTATTTTTAACCTTTAGAGGCTTATTTAACCTCAATTTGACTTCAAATTTCAACCCCAGACTCCCCATTACTAATACTTTTTGATGGTCTAATAAAATATTTCTGACTTTTAGGCGTCCTTTCGGGCCCAAAAAGCACTATTCACCATCGGGAAGTACTGTTCACGGCTGACCCGGTGTTGAGACCATTACATGAAGGCCATTATGAATGAGTCATGGTTATTTGTAAATTTGTAATTTAATTTTGTCTTTTTATTTATTTTGTAATTGGTATGTAATAATAAATGTTTTTTTAGTGTTCAATTAAAAACTCACCAAATGATTTTTTTCAAGTTTAAGTGGAATCTTTCTATAATAAAAAGGGAATCAATGTCCCATTTTTGTCCAATAAAAAATAACATGTAAAAATTAAGATTTTTCCTTTGTAAATACAAAAGATTCTTTTACCTTAAAATTAATCAACACGATTCTTTCAAAACCACGAGGGATAAAATATCCCCATTTTTACTCCAAAAATACACTAAAAATTTCTCTTTTTATATATATATATGCATGTGGAGACCAATACTCCCATCAAAATAAACATTATAAAATAAACTACCCATTTTATGTATGATTTATTCATATATTTTATTGATTTCTATGCCATGCCTTTATTGCTTTCTATCTCTTGTCTTTATTGCTTTCAAATATAACATGTTTTTCAGCTTTCCAACATGAATGAGTGTGCCTTTTATTTTTTCTATCATGATAACTCATGTGAGAAAAGGGATAAAATAATCAATCATTAAAACCCATTTATATAGCACTAACCAAGGTATGAATAAGAGTGATGTCCCGAACTTATATATGATTTTGGCCTCATAAGGTTATAACTCATTTTCCAATGCTTTTATTGGGTAGTGATTCCATGATACCTACCTTATGGTGCCCAATAGATGCCCTCATAGGTTGATCGACAATAATGGCATAGGGGTACCCTGAGATGTCGTCTCATCTCTTTTTGAGGCCCAATTCTACGATGTAAATTTATTACCCTAGTCTCAAGGACTTAGATAGAGTGAGTAGGGTGTCGAACACAAGGAATCTTGTTTGTTTTATATTAATCAAGTTGATACTTGGATGGATAGCCAATTGTAAATTAATAGAGTTGGTTATATTAGAATCCTACAATCATCAAATTAAAGTAGACTAATCTTAAGTTCTATTTAATAATACAATTCAATAAAGTTATTAGAACTAAAAAAATGAATTGATTAAGATATTCAATTAATACATATGCATGCAAATGATTGAAAGAATACGACTTATTTTGCCTATGTGCAATTCTCATTGTCAAATAAGGATATTTCCATCTAGAGTCTATAAGCACTCTCATATCATTGTGGAGATAAATGAAAACCATGAAGTTTTATGCATATTCTTTTACCCCTCAGAGTGAAACCCTTATCTCTAAGTGATTCCTATCTTTTAAGTAAATTCAATTGCTTTTCCACCAACATGCCCTAACTCTCATTATGAATAAATTGATTAACAAATTATATATGGTGATCAAGCATACATAACACATTAAACATCCAATTGAACTTAAATAATTCATAAATTAAATAGTATATTATAATAAAGATCAATTCATACTTGTAATTCTAATTAACAAACTTAGCCTAGATATATAATGTTCAAATTAAACAAAACACAAAGAAGAGTAATAACATCAAGCAATGATCTAAAAAGAAAAAGAAGAAAATGGTTGATGACTCCTCAATGCTTCTTCAAAAAAGTACTTAAATGTTGAATTACCTCTTGGAATATTTTCTCTTCCTTAGTTAATTTATGCTTTTTCCTCATAATCTTTTTGAATTGTTTTGGTAATTTTTCCATGCTCAAAATGTTGTTAACTTCATGTATTTATAGGCTTAAAGGTGAACTAATTGATGCCTTTTTAGAGAGGGGTGTAAGTATGAAGTGGCACTTGAAAGGTTATGATGTTTGGCATTGGTGATAACTTGGCACTAGGTGACTTGGCACATGTTAGCTTTGTAATGAGTTAACACCCATAGGGATAAGTCGGTACACTTTATACTTGGTTATGAATTGATATAACATGGCACGAGTCAGCACATAGAGGCCTTATTACGGGTTGGTACCCACAAAGACGAGTCGGTACAGGCTCTAAACCTTCCTTAATGTCCTTTTTCCTTCAAATCTTTAATCTAAAGTCCTTAATTGTACTTTAAATTACCCATTTGGACAAAAGGAGCCTACAAAAACAAATAAAACACAAACAACAAAACATAACACAACAAAATAAACAAAACACATGTATAAAATAGTTAAAATAGTTATGCTATATTGCATGACATCAAATTTCCCCCACACTTAAACCTTGCTTACCCTTAAGTAAGAATGCAAAAGTCTAAGTGGAAGAGCTAACAAAAACATTTGTCTTCTTAAAGTGAAAATAGCCTCCGTAAGATCATCTTAAATATGAATGAGTGCTTATTAAAAAAACAGCTAACAACTAACTTCTAATGCTCAACAGTGATAGATTTAAATAAGTTGCATAACATATTCAATAAATTTAACGTACTATCTCAAGTTATTAAAATTAAAATTAAGAACATAAAGTCAATAGTCTAACCAAATTATTCATCTAAGATGGACAATCTTGAAACTTAGAGATTTCAAGAATAAACATAGCCATTGGAACAAAGATTAAACTCACACATTATCTCACAATTCTCATGGCATTTTTAGACACTTGTAAATTTTCTAAGTTACTTTGCAATTTGGTGGGTGCATTTTATCCTCTATCCCACACTTTTTCACTTGATTTAGTTTAGTGGCTGCATTTTATGCTCCATCCCACTAGATATTATTTATCTCTTTATCTCTTTTTCTTTTTTTTTTCCTCTTTTTATTTCAAGTGTGTCCTCATTCATTATTGAAAAGTGAGCTATGCATATTATGGCTATAGTTTCCCTATGGCTACCTAAGTCCTTAAAACTAAACTTGAATCATGCCATCCTAGTCTTAAGTATAGTTAGAAAAGTGACTAAACATCCTATAGACTTTAAAAATAACAATAAGAGAAAGTAAGAAAAACTTAAAGCATATACTTCATGAAACTTAAGATTCTACCAATTACGCATCAAAAAGAAGCTATTGACATGCACTCATCTATAGCAAGATAAACTTAGAGAAAACTAACATAAATATAGAAAAGATAAATGATTATGCAAAAATATAGTATAGTGCATGAAAATGAAAAAAAAAACATTCACATGCAAACAAAAACATAAACAACATAGAAAAAAAACATATTACTAAATATCCCCTCCCCCACACTTAGAATTTTACATTGTCCCCAATGTGAACCTAAAAAGATATAATGTAAGGGAAAAGAAAGACTTCCCTCATTCATTTGAAGGAGATGGTAAAGGTGAATCAACCACATATCTGGCATGAGCAATGGATGTATTGATTTTATGCTCTATGCTCCTTTACCTCCTAGTAAGATGATGGTTCATTGTCTCCATTGAGTTCAATTGGCGCAACATTGCCTGTTAATTTTCGAACACTTACTCCTAAATTCTTAATGATGTACTATAGGAACCATGAGAAGGGCCACAACTGGTACTATGTGATGGACCAGTTGTACCTTCATAAAATGTGGTTGGCATGATAACCAATTCCCGATGGGATTCCTCCTCGTGAGGCATACCAAAACTCCCCTCTTTATCATCACTTTCATCTTCTTCTTCCTCACTTTCTTCCTCCTCTTATGGTGGTGGAGTTGCCATCCCGTTTCAATAAGAATGAGAACAGGCAAGGATCAATCTCATAGAGGCATCAACCACCTCACCACAAATTAAAGTTTGCCTAGTAAAATATATACATTCAATCACACGAGAAAAATTATCAAGATTAATATCTAAAGCTTTGGCTATTATGGATGCAATATGACCATGAGTGGTAGGGCTATCTTTCTTAGAGGCACATGTAAACATTTGATTAAATATCCAATATGCCTAACATACTTGCTTTTTAGTTTGAATGCACCACATAAGAAATAACTCTTGATATGAAACTTCATTGAATTTAGATTTGTGAGAGATTATAGATGCAAGTAATTTGTGTAATAACAAAAACTTTAAATCTTTGATAAATAGAGCTTTGCCTTTCTTTGGTCGAAAAGGGGTATGCAAATCAATTAAGAAATTCCAAAATTCATCAACCTTACAGTTCTTAGAAGGATCACACATACCATCCTTCTTAAATCCAAACACTCTATGTATAAAGGAATAGGTGAGTGTGTGCTTGTCTCTTAGCATTCTAAATTCCAACACCTTAGAATCATTAGCATTAACCTTTAAAGTGGTGTAAAATTCCATAAGCAAGTTAACATATGTAGGCTTATGCATTAAAACAAATTTACTAAGGCCACAAGAATCTAAAAGAGGAGTGAAAAAATCTAACATACTAAGAGCTCTAGGGAGATTAGTGGAGAAGTACTTACAAGACACAATTTCTCTAGTTTTAAAAGAAGTAAACTTGGCACCTTCCTCTTCATTGAGGAGTGGAAATGAAGTCCTGTAGATGGAATCCAAATCTCCTCCTTATGAAGCCTCTCCTTGGGGCCTTTAAAATTAAGATCCTATTATCCTTGGCATGATGAATAATGATAATAGAGGAAAGAAAAGAAAAATAAACTTAGAAAGGTGGAGGACATATGAAATCGAAAATAAAATATATGAGTGTTTTGATGGAGTTTTGGAGAGAAAGGGAGAAGATGAAGGCAGATTTTAGAAAGAGAAAACTATTAATGAATGAAGAATAAAAAAATTTAAGCCATATAAATAGGGAGAAAACTCATAAGGAAAAGGAAAAAGGCTGTAAAAATTAATTGGTATGAAGGCTAATATTTATAGGGAAGGAAAACTTGAATAGGTATGAGAGAAAGTAGGAAAAGACATGATTTTTAATGTGAAAGGTTATGACCTTTAGGGTTTTACACATCTATTCAAGAGATATTTTTCAAAATTAACCTAAAAAACAACAAAAATTAAATACTAAAATTGGAAATATGAAAAAAAGGATTAAATGTAGGGAAAAATTATTGGAAAAACTGAGTGGCTGGGTATTGTAACGAGTCGGCACGAGTGGCACAATTTGTGACTGTAAAAAGTCGACACACTTGTAATGAGTCGGCACCAAGGAAAAATTTTATAAATTGGCATGTTCCCTCCTGACTCGGTATGTGTCCCTTCTGGAACGAGTCGGCACAATCTGTGATGAGTTGGCATGCCACAGCCAAGTTGATACCATCACTTTTTGTGTCAAGTCGGTACACCCTGTCTCTAAAACTGAAAAATAGAAATTAACAAAAACTCAAAAAGAAACATTAGTTCATTAATAAGCAATGTGTAATAATGAAGATAAACATGAAAAGGAATACAAAAAATATAAAACTTACTTATACTTCAAAAATCAAAATTGTGGCTAAAGAAATACTTATCGAAATTATGTGTAGAAACCGAAAGTACTGAGTAAACTAAGTGATATCATCCTTAGGAGTGGAGAGAGCAATCAACTTCACCTCATCAATGGATTCACTAATAAGATAAGGCTTGAGGCGATGACCATTAATGTAAGGGCCCAATTATCAAATTAGTTGGGAATAGTATTTTCTGATGATGAATAGTGACACAGGGTGAATAGTACCTCCCAAAGTCAAAAAAATATTTTATTTGATCATTGGAAAGAGCATTTTGGTAGGAGCTCGTGGTTCAAATTTGGAAGCAAAATGAGGTCAAATGAGTCTCCAAAAGCCAAAAATAAGGAAATTTCATAGTTTCGGTTTAAATCGTGCTCGAGTTGACTAAGATTTGACCAAAATTTTAAAAATAGAAAATGACTTCTAAAAATCACCAAAATTTTCAAATCTACATTAAATGAGATGTATAATTATATGGTAATGAAAAATTAATTTTTCGGTATTTTAAAAAATTAGGTTATCAGACTGATAAAAGTAAACCAGACCGGGAAGCAATCTCTGATCGACTCAAAAATATTCTTGAAGTATAATGAATATATTTTCAGGATTATGGAAGTATTGTTTAGGAAGGATTGGACTTAGGAAGTAAAAGAAAAATAATAATTTTGATTTAAATAGTAATCGATTGACTGTGGGTTTGACCGAAGCTATAAAAATAACAAATAATTTTTAAAAATTGCAGGAAGTTCTAGTTAGGCTCTAGTTAACATTTAGAATTTTTTGATTGGATGGTGAAAAAGTGATTTTATAGTAACACCAAAAAATTAGTTAATCAAATCGATTTAAGTGAACCAGATTAGAAATGGACTTTAATTTTACAAAAATTTTTCATGGAGGCTTAATTTATTATTTTAAGAATTATGAAATTTATTTTGAGTGGATTTGAGCTTGAAAAGAGAGAAAAAAAATTTAAAGTGCATTATCGTCTTAATTTGGCCCAACCCCTTTGGTTGAACCAAGCCCAGCCTAAACCATCCTTATAAAGAGCGAAAACAATCTACAATTTCTAAAAAATTCACCCAGCTTCTCCCTCTCTCCCATTTCTCCTTGTTGGCCAAATTGGCCATTCCATCTTTCAAGAATTTCTTTGTTTTCTTTCTCTAAATCTTCCACTAAATTCCACTCTCTCAAGCAAATCAAGGCTTTTCTTTCACACGATGACCATATCTAAGCTCAATTTGGAGTGATTGAAGTGAAAAATCAAGATTTGTCAAGTTATGTATCAAAAATGATATACGAGAAATTAAGCTCTGTGATTTGATTTAAAGGTTTATATAGGTAAATTAAGGTATGTAGAGCTCATTTGTGATGTTAGATTTAATTTTGGAGTAAAGAAAATGATGGTTTTATACCTTTACATATTTGGCCACCTAGAATTTTTAAAGGAAATGATGATGATTGATGAGTAAAGATAAGGAGAGAAAGATTAAAGTGTGGAGAAAGTGAATCTAAGGTAAGTGGATACAATATTCCTTAATTTCCATGAGTGTTGTATGAATATAGGGTTATGTAAGTTGTGAAATTATGTGTATATTTCATGTTTAAGTGAAATTAATATATTAGAAATGTTAGCGGAGGTTGGAAATGGTATTTTGAATTATTAAAAATATAAGGAAATAACTTTGAGGTGAAGGACTTGAGATGGCCAAATAGAGTACTAGGGTATATTTTATGAACTTATGATGTTTAATGCCATATAATGATCCTATAGATGAAAAGAAGTGCCCATGAATTTATTTAGAATTTATGAAAATTATATGAATATTTTAGAGAGTGAAATTGCATTATGTTCAAAGTGAAAATATTGAATTATGATGAAATAATTCACGTAACAAGTGGAAATGATGAATTATAATGAGATCATTCATAAAATGTGCATAAGTGATGAAAAAGTTGAGTGATTAGTATATTAAGATGAAAAAGTAAGTGAAAGAATTAAAATGTTAATTGATATGGTGGGAAAATGTAGTAATAAAATGAAAGACAAGAATAAATTTAAATGTAAAATTTCTATTTTGACCGATTAGAAATTAAAAAAAGAAGAAACTGAAAAATTTAAGGAAGTAAAAGTTAATTGGGTAACATAAAAGATTAATCAAGTTTTAAAAAAGGAATGTATGAATAACAAGAAGATTGAGGACTAAGCTATAATAGTATAAATATATATTGAATTTATAGTGTAAAACGTATATCCAATAGCAAAATTATAAATAAAATGCACTGAGGGGCATTTGAGTAAAATTATTGAAAAAGATGATAAGAAATGATGTGAAGTGATAAGCTTAAATGTAAAAGAAATATTTGTGAATATGATATAAAATGACAAGTGATTATGTAAACCAATGTATATATGCAGAAATTTGAGGATATCTTGTGTTATGATTGATATCCAAGTGAATATGGATCATGAAGAATTCTAAAATGTTAATGTATGGTTATGAAATGATAACAGTACAATGATGTTGGACATGTATTAAAGGAATGAATAAAATGATGGATAATAATTGCCCTTAGTAGTAGTCTGGTAGTTGATCTAGTTGAGGATATGTTTTGCTAGCCATAAAGACACCCATACTACGGTGCAAGTCATGGCGACTTGCTTTGCTATGGTAGGATCATAATGGTCTCTCATAGTTTTTATCTGACTATCTGTTCTGATTTGATCTAAAGTGGATTGGTCCTTCGAGGTCATCCCCTACTGTCTGCTGTGGGCCTACGAGGTCCATATCCCGTATATTCAATCTGAAGATTTCTGTCAGGGTTGTACTAGGGGCATAATGATAAAAATGAGTGAAAAGTATAAAAGGTGAAGTGAAAATGAGAATTAAAGTGGAAAAGAACCTATATGAAAGAAAGTGAAAGTTTATGATCAAAATGGTAATTTATCCAAATAGTAGCTTTAGTGGGTAAAAACGATTAAATAGTAAATGAACAAGTAAAAATGATAAAGAAATAAATAAGTGATTTAAAATGTAACTTTTGTAATTTTAAAGGACCAAAATATAATTTTACATGAAAATGATAAAATAAGGATTAATTGGCAATTTGTACGACAAATAATGAGTTTTGAGTGAAAAATAAGTGATCTAGTGGCAAATTTGTAATAGATTGAGAGTTAAGGACTTAATTGAAAGGAATTTAAAAGATTCAAGGGTTTAAATGATAATTATGTTAAAGACTCGGCCTTAAGGGTGAAAAATAATAAAATTATTGTATATATAAATAGTAACTGTATAAATGAACAATAATGCATGTGAACAGTTCCCAAGGAATAATTGTTTAAATGATTGAATGAATGCATGTCTGAATATTTAAATGACTATACAATGAATAAAAAGTATAAAAGTTAATTTCCAAGTGGAAACGAAACACAAGTGAATTTATTTGTAACGAATTAAAGGGATTGGTATTTAAGTGTAAAAATGGCAGTAACACTAAATTTATGATTTTAAAGGATAAAAATGATAAAATAGGAAAATGAATGGTTTAATACGTAAGTTAATGGTTCAATAGGGATCAACATGTAATTTACCATGAAAATAATATATTTGATTTTGATGATAGATCACATGTCAATTAAGAAATTAACTGTAAAAGTTAAGATTAGTAGTAGCATTAGTGTAGATAAGTAATAAAAGAGAGCCCTATTGTAATTAGTGAAAGTGCAAGGATCAAATTGAAATCTAGCAAATGAAATGTTAATTTGAAGATGAAAGTGTAAGTGAACCCTATTATATGGTGGAATAGGGACCAAAATTGTAATTCTTGTATTAAATAAAAAAAGTAAGGACTAAATCAAAATTTTACATGTTATAGTATGTATTTAGTGTAAAAGATAGAGAAAATGAGCTATAAGGATAAATAATGAAAATATAAGGTAAATTAGCAATTGTACAATTTTAAGGACCACATTGTAATTGGTCATTAATAATAGTAAAGAGAGAACTAGAAATGCAAATTCTGATATAGGATAGTCCATAAGTGTAATTAAAAGTGTAATGAATATTATTTTAGAAATAGCCAAAATAGTAATGTTTGGCAAATATAAGGTAAATTGTGAATTAATGGAATGTTAGTTTCTAAATCACAGAAGTTTTTGTATACATGAATAGTAACTGTATATGTGATTAGTAACCATACACAAGAATAGTGATCATATATATGAATAGTCCATATATGAGAACTAATGACGATATATTATGAGATACTAATAAGCTTGTATATGCATGTATGTGATTAGAATTGGAAAGTTTGGGATATGTATTCTACCATTGGGCATTTTTAATGCTTAGCATGTAGTTGTTTGACTGCGTGTAGGTTAAGAAGAAGAAAAATTAAAGTAGGCAATGCTTCATGGATAATTGAAGATAAGGATGTAATAGACATGGCATGTATATGCGCAATATTGGAGGTGTAGAAAATTCTTTAGGTACGGATTAATGATGCATACACTTGTATTTGTGTATATGCTTCTATATAAGTATAAACTGTAATTAGTATTGCATGTGAATTACGTTATTGCTATAGTGTATAAGCATTAGAGGTGCTTGAAAAAAAAAATTTATCGGACTGTCTGGTCTAGTGTTATCGGGTGACTTTAGCTCTGATGGGACATCTGAGTTAATGAGTTTCCGTATGTATAGTCAGTGTTATAAGAGTGTTACAATTAACCTTGAATATCTCTCCCTTGTCATTTGCAGTATCGACGGCTCCATACGCATAAACCTTGACTACTTTAAAAGATCCCAACCATTGAGATTTTAGCTTACCTAAAAATAACCTCAATCTTGAATTGTATAAAAGTACCAATTCACCTTCATAGAATTCCTTGTTCAGCAAGTGCTTATCATGCCCCATCTTTGTGTGATCTTTGTACAACTTAGCATTCTCATATGCACTCATCCTTAACTCCTCTAATTCATTAAGCTAAAGTAACCTCTTCCTACCAGCCTACTTCATGTCAAAGTTCAAAGCCATTATTGCCTAATAAGCCTTATGTTTAAGTTCTACGGGCAAGTGACAAGACTTGCCATAGATCAATTGAAATGGGGTAAGGCCTATTGGAGCTTTGAAGGTTGTCCTATATGCATATAAGGCATCATCCAACTTTAATGCCCAATCTTTCCTTGATGAAGAAATTATCTTTTTTGGAATCCACTTAAGCTCTCTATTACTGACTTCAAGTTGTCCACTAGTTTAAGGATGATATAGAGTAGGAACCTTATGTGTCACCTTATACTTCTTCAAAAGAGCATCAATGACATTATTGCAAAAGTGTGAACCTCCATCACTAATAATAGTTCTAGGAGTACCAAACCTTGGAAATTGACCTTATTGAGCATCTTCTTAACCACTTTGGCATCATTAGTGAGAGTAAGCACTGCTTCAACCCATTTAGAAATGTAGTCAACCATAACCAAAATGTATTTATGTCCTATAGAACTAGGGAAGAGACCTATGAAATCCATTTTCCAAACATTAAAGATCTCAACTTCTAGAATCCCTTTTAATGTATCTTATTTTTCCTTGATATATTACCCATTCGTTAACATTTATCACATGTAAGCACAAAATTCCTAACATCCTTAAACAATGCAAGCCATAAAAACTAGATTGAAGTACCTTAGAAGCTATCTTGGCAACACCAAGGTGACCACCAACCTCCATAGAGTGACAATGCCTTAAAACACCTTCAACCTTATCTTAGGGAATACATCTCCTAATTAAACCATCAACACATCTCTTGTAGAGTAAAGGCTCCTTACAATAATAAAACTTACTATCATGCGAAAACTTTCTTCCTTTGATTATAGTCCAAGCCATAAGGAAGGATACCACTTACTAGATAATTAGCAATATCCTCAAGCCAAGGAACATCCTTGGATATTACACTAAAGAGATGCTCACCATGAAAAGCCTCATTAATACGCATACCATCAATCTTCCTCAATCCATCTTGATTTAATCTTGACAAGTGATCTGCCACTAAGTTCTGACTACCTTTCATGTCTCTAACTTACCATTCAAATTCTTGAAGCATCAAAATCCACCTTAAGAGCTTAGGCTTTGCATCCTTTTTGCTCAAAAGATACTTGAGAGTAGCATGATCTGAATAGACAATCACTTTTTTCCCTATAAGATAAGCTATAAACTTGTTGAATGCATATACAATAGCTAATAACTCATTTTCCATAGTGGTGAAATTGATTTGGACTTCATCTAATAACTTGCTAGTATAATAGATGGCATAAGGCTTACCTTCCTTTCTTTGCCCCAAAATACCCCCACTACAAAGTTGCTTGCATCACACATAATGTTAAAAGGCTCATCCCAATTAGGTGGTGCAAAATAAGTGCAAAAATAAAAGCCTTCTTTAAAGTCTTAAAGGCATCAAGGCAAGCTTTATCAAAGTTAAAATCAGTATCCTTAGCAAGCAAATTGCACAATGGCTTAGCTATCTTAGAGAAATCCTTGATAAACCTCCTATAAAATATTGTGTGGCTAAGAAAACTTCTACTATCTTTAACATAATTTAGGGGAGGCAAATTGGCAATCACCTCAATCTGTGCTCTATCCACCCCAACTCCCTTGCTTGATATAGAATGACCAAGAGCAAAACCTTCTTGTGCCATAAAGTGACATTTCTCCCAATTGAGTACTAAGCCATGCTTCATATACCTATTAAGAACTTGAGAAAGATTCTCTAGACAATGGTCAAAGTTAAATCCATAAAAGCTAAAGTCATCCATAAAAACTTCAACACCCTCATCAATTAGATCACTAAAGCTCAAAAACATGCATCTTAGAAAAGTAGCAGGAGCATTGCACAAACCAAAAGGCATGCATCTAAAAGCAAAATTACCATAGGGATATGTAAATGTAGTCTTAGCTTGATCATCAGGATGAATGGGTATTTAATAAAAACCACTTAGGCCAGTTAGGTACAAAAATAAGAAAAATTAGCTATGCTTTCTAAGACTTAATTAAGAAAAGGTAATGGAAAATGATATTTCCTAGTTGCCTTGTTTAACTTCCTATAGTCAATGCATATACACCATCCCATAATAGTTTTAGTAGGTATCAAATCATTGGACTTATTCTTAACAACCGTCAAGCCTCCCTTCTTATGAGCAACTTGAATGGGACTCACCCACTTACTATCACCAATAAAGTATATAATTCCATTATCTAACAACTTAGTCACTTCTTTCCTTACCACTTTCTTAAGAGTGGGATTTAAGTTCCTTTGGCCTTCAATGGAAGGATTAGCATCATTCTCCAATCAAATCATATGCACACAAATCTTAGGGCTAATCCTTTTCAATTCACTATTGGAATAACTCATAGCATTCTTATGCTTAAGCAAGGCATCACGTAAAGCATCAACATGATCTTTAGGTAAAGCTGAATTAATAATAAAAGGAAATTCAAATTTTAAGTCAAGAAATACATATCTTAAACTAGATGGTAAAGGCTTGAGCTCTAACTTTGCTTCCTATTTTGGTTAATTGTCTTTTAGGTCATCATGCTTTTGTAAAGGTTCAAACCTTGAAGTCCTATCTCCAATTGATATACTTGAGCTTTCTCACTAGCATGTGGCTTAATAGGCTCTTGCCTCAAACAATCATATGACATCATCAACACACTCATCAATAATATCAAGAGAATCAATTCTACTTATGCTTTCAATAAGTTATGATTTCATTATTTTAAAAACATCAAATTCAATGCTTTCATTATTTACCTCCAATGTGATCTTACCTTTCTTCATGTCAATAATGGCACCAGCTAGTCTTCCAAATAAAATTGGAATCTCTAAGTCCTTTTCCATATCCAAAATAACAAAATTAGCTGGAATAAAAAATTTACTTGCCTTAGTGGGTATATTCTCAAGAATGCAAAGAGGATGAGTGATTGATTTTTTAGCGATAGATAAACACATGTTAATAGGATTAAGTTCACTTAGATCTAAATGCTTATAAATAGAATATGGCATAAGACTCACACTAGCATCAACATCACAAAGAATTTTATCAAAGTGAATACCACCAGTAAAACAATCGGGGTCCTTTTGCTTTGGTAGAGACTTAAAGTACATAGCTTTAAACTCTTCCACTAAAGAATCTAAGCCATAATCCTCTAATTTACTCTCATTCATAGTGATATCTTTTAGAAACTTACCCTACGCTGGTATATCTCTAATGGCATCTATAAATGGAATGATAATGGTTATGTCCTTAAGATAATTAAGAAAGTTACCGAATTGCTTGTGTAAATTACGCCTTATGAACTTTTGAGGAAAAGGAAAAGCCTTAATATCTACCTTAGGTTCATCATTTTTATTTGAATGATCATTTGTCGTTTTATCTTGATTAGGCTCTATAACATTATTGCCACTATTATCAGTCACATGTTCACTAACTTTGCTAGAATTATCCCTTATCTCATCATATCTATTAACCACTTCCTTACCTTTTACCACATTATTTTCAACCTCTTTACCACTCTTTAGAGTAATTTCTTGACAAGTCTCCTTATGTGAGAATTTGGATTGGTTAGGTAGCTTTCCCAAAGGTTGAGCACTAGAGGAAGCTTGTTAGGTAATTTGGGTTTCAAGGAATATATTATGAGTAGCAAGCTACTCAAGCTTTGTATTAATTTGTTTAAATTCTTCCTCATTTTGTTTATTGATGGTGATTTTTTGATTGATGAATCGTTCCATAAGAGTCTCAAGATACGATTTGGGTTGTGAAGGATTAAAGGGTTGTTTCATGGGAAATCCTAGTAGGTTTTGTGGTCTAGGTATTGGATTATTTGGAGTGTTAAGTTGAAAAGATATATTGGACCATGAAAATCCAGGGTGGTTTCTTCATTGAGGGTTATAATAATTGGAATTTAATCCTACCCTTTAGTTAAAACCCTTTTGAATACAGTTAGCCTCCTCATTAAAACTCATATTGCATTGTGCATAGGAATGAGATCCTCCACACAATTTACAAACAACACTTGAACTGTTGGATTTTTATGGTTACATGCATCACATACATGAGCGGAATTTTTAAATTTTTTAACCATATGATCTGATCTTGCCATGAATACACAATATAACTATATGAGAATAAGAAAAATCACCTTTGATTTTTGTTGAACAGTTGATTTTACTTCGCACCGGGTTGTCGCAAACCACAGTGTCCAAAATCGAACACCTCCAATGAGTAATCCACACAAGAGAGGGGTAAATTGAACCAACAAATTGGTGTTCAACTAGGGCTGGCCGAAATTCCCAAGAGCTAGCTTGGGAAGTGGCGCAAAAGTGGAGAGAGAATTTAGAGAAAGGACTTTCCTTTTGTTTTAATCACTTAACCCTAATTCTCATTAGTTGGCCTTTTATAGTTAGGTTAAAATTCCAACTCCTTAATGAGATTGGGCTCTTTAAAATTGCTGGAGAATTATTAATTGGGCTTCTGGAATTAATTATAATCATTTGGGCTTAATTAAATCCAAATTAAATCTTTTCATAAAAGACCATGCACAAAATCCACAAACTAGGCCCTTTGTGCATCTAATTGGATTTAAATACCCAAATGGATTCCAAATCCAACCAAATTAAATATGTGAGTTCCATAACACTTATGTAACATATATAAATTAATTTGGTCCAAGAAAAAGCCCTCTAAGCCCTTCTGTATGAAGTTGGCGTGTAGCCCTCTTCTGGAGGGCTTCCTCCAACTTCTTCATTCCTTTGGCCCTCTATAATTTCTCCAATGGTCCTATTAATTATTATATCAGTCCTATAACACTTATAGTAGTCTTATAACACTTATAAGACAATAATAATTAATCATGAAATACATTATTTCATTTAGGTCCAATTTACAGAACATTTCTCAAAAGTTCCGCGGACAATTTTATTTGATCATAATTAATTAAACTCTTTAATTAATTATTATCATATTCTCCTCTCTACCTTTATAATAATATCAAATATTATTATCCTTGTCATTTTACCATTTTACCCTTTTCTCTATATGTGTGTGACCTATTGGGTTCCTGTCCATATTGGCAGTATAATATGTAATTGTGAGTTCTATTCAAAACTCACATGATTTAAACTCCTTTAAATCATTTTATCAATCTCTATTGATATTTTGATACATCATTATACAAGTCATGATTGGCCTCTAGCTAGGCATCATGACTACCCAAATGTCAGGAAAGTCATGTGGTTTGACTGTACCCTTCCATAGAAACAGTTACCGTGCAATTACTCCTTTCACCACTCTTATCTCAATTAGATTATGAGTATGGATTTCTGTCAACTCATATAAATCTAATTATGTATGTTCTATTAATTTAACCATTGTTCCTAAATGCCCTTCATGGATCTCCATCCATCTCGGCATATTACTCTGGCCAGAGATTCTCTGAACAAGGCAATTATAGAATCATGCGAGATAACTTCCCTTGTTAAATCTGGGATGGTGAATCCTTTGTCAATCACTCAACTATCTTCAAGTAGGTCATGATATACCCAATCTCCTAACTATGTTCACTCCCAGTTGGAAGTAATCAGTTATGGAGTCAAAGTATACCACTTGCTACTTAAGATAACTTTGGTGATCTCAAGTCTAAGGATACTTGCACAACCGCTATGAAGAGATTCCTCACTGACATAGATTTAATATCCATATGAGGATTCTCTTTGCAGGTCTCCAATGAACTTGTTCCTCTAACAAGCATCCACATGTTAGCTTTGATTATCATCCATAATCACAATTATGAGAACCATTGCTTGAACCATTCAAGAAGCATAACATGTGCTAGTCTGTCCGAATTAACAATGTCCTATCTTGTTAATTCTATGACTAGGGATATTTAGATATTAACACATTTGCATGCGATAGACATCTCACATCATGAACACTTTCATGATTGCCTTTGCACTGTGTTTATAATATCTAGGACTTCATTTATTAATTTAAGATTTACAAACTCATGTATTCAAACACAGCATTAATAAATGAATGATGCCTTTTATTAAGAATATAAATTTCATACATATGAAAAACATCCCTATTACATGGGCTCTAGGGCATACTCTCTAACAATCTCCCACTTGCACTAGAGCCAATCACTCATATGTCTCAGACCCATGCTATTTATATGGTGATCATGCTTTATCTGGGAAAGTGCTTTAGTGAGGGGATCCGCCACATTGTCATCTGTGGGAACCCTTTCTATTTTCACATCATTTCTAGCTACTATTTCCCTTATGAGATGGTAGCGTCTGAGAACATGTTTGGATCGCTGATGAGACCGTGGTTCCTTTGCTTGCGCAATGGCTCCATTGTTGTCACAATATAAAGGAATCGGATCAACAATGCTAGGCACCACTCCTAGTTCAGTTATGAACTTTTTGATCCAGACTGCTTCTGAAGCAGCAATGTACTCAGCTTCTGTCGTGGAATCAGCAGTTGTTTCTTGTTTGGAACTTTTCCAACTAACTGCTCCTCCTCCCATTATGAACACATAACCAGATTGTGATTTACAATCATCTTTGTCAGATTGGAAGCTGGCATCCGTATACCCATTTACTTCCAAACTGCCCTCTCCAAATACCAAGAATACATCCTTAGTCCTTCTCAAGTACTTAAGAATATTCTTGACAGCTGCCCAATGTTCCTCTCCAAAATTAGATTGGAATCTGCTTGTGACACTCAAAGCAAATGCTACATCTGGACGTGTACATAACATAGCATACATGATAGAACCAATTGCAGATGCATATGGTATTCTATTCATGCTCTCTCTATCCTCCAGTGTCTGTGGACACATAGACTTAGAAAGGTGTTTCCCATGCACCATGGGTATAAACCCTTTCTTAGAGAGATCCATATTGAACCTCTTCAATACTTTATCTATATATGTACTTTGAGAAAGACCTAGCAACCTATTGGATCTATCTCTATAGATCCTTATTCCCAGAATATAGGATGCTTCTCCAAGGTCTTTCATGGAGAATTGCTTGGATAACCATATTTTAACAGATTGGAGAAGAGAAATGTCATTTCCCATGATCAATATGTCATCTACATATAGAACTAGGAAGACAATTGCACTCCCACTGACCCTTTTATACACACAAGGTTCATCTTCATTCTGTGAGAAACCAAACTCTTTGATTGTCTCATTGAATCGTATGTTCCAACTCCTAGAGGCTTGCTTCAATCCATAAATGGATCTTTGAAGCTTGCATACCTTTTCGCCATTTCCTGATGTGAATCCTTCTGGTTGTGTCATATACACATCCTCGGTAAGATTTCCATTAAGGAAAGCTGTCTTCACATCCATCTGTCAAATCTCATAATCATAATGAGCTGCAATGGCTAAAAGTATTCTTATAGACTTAAGCATCGCTACAGGAGAAAAAGTTTCGTCATAGTCAATACCTTCTTTTTGACGATAACCTTTTGCTACTAAGCGAGCTTTATAGGTAACTATATTACCTTCCATGTCAGTCTTCTTTTTGAAGACCCATTTGCACCCTATGGGTTTTATCCCTTCAGGTGGTTGAGTTAAAGTCCATACTTTATTCTCATACATGGAGTCCATTTCGGACTGCATAGCCTTAAGCCATAAATCACGTTCTGAACTGTTCAAAACTTCTTGATAGCTTGTAGGCTCATTGTCCTCTACTACAGTTATGCCTCTATCCGAATCAATGTGAAATCCATATCTCACAGGGATAGAACGCATCCTAGTAGATCTTCTAGGATTTTGTGTATAATCAGGTTCAACTGTGATTTCATCATTATGAAATTCAGTTTCAGGTTCAATCGATTGATCATCTTCTATTTGTGGGTCTTGAACTTCACCAAGCTCAATTTTACTCCCACTGTCCTCTCGTAGGAGAAATTCTCTTTCTAAGAAGACAGCATGCCTTGAAACAAACACCTTTTGTTCTAAGGGATGATAGAAATAATATCCAAACGTTTCTTTTGGATATCCCACAAATAAACATTTGTCAGACTTAACATCCAGTTTGTCTGACATTATCCTCTTCACATAAGCAGGACAACCCCATACTTTCATATGAGAAAGCGTGGGTTTCTTGTTATTCCACATCTCATATGGAGTAACATCAACCGATTTACTAGGAACTCTATTTAACACATAAACAGCAGTTTCTAGTGCATACCCCAAAAAGGACTTAGGCAAGTCCGCTCGGCTCATCATTGATCGAACCATATCTAATAGTGTTCGATTTCTCCTTTCAGATACACCATTGTGTTGTGGTGTATATGGAGGAGTCCATTGAGATAAAATCCCATTATCTCTAAGATAATCCTGAAACTCTTGACTTAAGTATTCTCCACCTCGATCTGATCTAAGTGTTTTAATACTTTTGCCAAGTTGTTTCTCTACTTCATTTCTGAATTCTTTGAACTTTTCAAATGCTTCAGACTTATATTTCATTAGATAGATGTATCCAAACCTGGAATAATCATCTATGAAAGTAATGAAGTAGGAGTAACCTCCTCTAGCATGTGTAGTCATTGGACCACATACATCTGAATGTACTAAGTCCAAAACCATTTTAGCTCGTTCTCCTCTACCAATAAAGGGAGCTTTTGTCATTTTTCCCAATAAACAAGATTCGCATGTATCAAATGATTCATAATCAAATGATCCCAAATCACCTGACTTGTGTAACTTGGTCATGCGTTTTTCATTTATATGGCCTAAACGACAATGCCATAAGTATGAGGTATTCAGATTATCATATTTCATTCTCTTGGTATTCACATTATGTACTTCTTTATTTAAATCAAGAACAAATATACCATTCTCAATGATAGCTTTTGCATAAAACATATTGTTCTTAAAAATGTAACAACATTTGTCCTTCAAAGAAATATCATAATCGTTCATCAAACGACTGAAAGAAATAATACTTTTGGATAAGGCTGGAACGTAATAACAATTATTTAATTCCAGTACTAATCCACTAGGAAGAGGCAAATAGTAAGTCCCCACAACTGTTGTAGAGATATTCTGTCCAGTAGCTGACTGCAAACATATCTCTGCCTTTCCAACTATTCTAAAGCTTCTAAGCCCATGTAGATCATCACACAAATGTGATCCACATCCGGTATCTAATACCCAAGATTGTTTTGAAGCAATAGAATAAGTATTAATTTCAATCATATGAATACCTGAAGTAGAAGCATCAGCTTGCTTCTTCTCCTTGAGAGAATCTAGATAGGCCTTGCAGTTACGCTTCCAATGACCATCCTTTCCACAATGGAAACAAGTTCCTTTGGGATTCTCTTTCTTGGCAACCTTCTTCTTAGAAACCCCACCATCCTCTATCTCATATTGCTTCTGAAGCTTTGAGGACATAGCACCCAGCATCAGACATGCTGCTACTTCACTATCCTCTATGTATTTTCGATAAGTGCCTTTGATCTCATCAATGGCATCATCTGATGGAAGTGGTGGAAGATCTTTATCCAAGACATAATGGATCTTTTCAGCTTTGAGAACAATTCTCACTTGCTTGATCCAGTTAGAATAGTTGCTGCCAACCAGTTTGTTATCCAAGATTGATCGTGTATTTGATGTGCTCATGATGATGACATAGATGTGAAAAAGAAAAGATATGAGAGTATGTTCATATATATGTATGCATTAATAAGGTCTTTAATTAATCCATTTACTCCCACTATTTTATTGCGAATTAATAGCCCTCACTATATAATCCGAGAAAACCCGATGGTTTTCTTAGTGGGCCAATATCCAATCCTTGATATGTAATTTGACCTTGACTGTGGTCAACAAGCCAAATTCCAGACCCTTGAAAGGTAGGTATCTTTATACCAATTGTGTCTCTACACAACTATTGGATCATTAGGTTATCAACTCTTAATGCATGCATATCATATATGCATTCCCTAATCTTGCCTCTAGAACCATTAGCCTTGACTGTGGTCAACAAACTAATGGGCTAGCTAAGATGACCCATTTAATTAGATTTGAACATATTCGATATAATGTGAGCTTGACTGTGGTCAACAACCCACACTATAAAGAACTCTGGTTCTCCTCAAATTAATGGAAGGCTTATATACCTTAGTATTTGTTTGAGGGTTTTAGTTAATTAAGTCTCATCATACATGGTTGGCATACATTGGTATGCATCCTATATCTATCACATAAATATAAGCATACAAATATGGTATAGTTATGGACTTCACTACATTGATTTCCCCGAGCCAAGAGGGAAATCAAAAGGTCACACCTAGGTAGTATGCATGATTCAAACAAGAAAATAATTACATTATCTTCAAGCTTGTTGGATCTCCATCCGGCCCATCTTGCTCCTTGATATTGGTCTCCATCTCTATTTCTAATTCTAATCTAAGTAATCTAATTACATATTACAATTTGAAATGAAATACAAACCAAAAACAAGTGGCCGGGACATGAAAGTCCTCATTGGGCCAAAACATGCATTATGCTCAATCACATTGGGCTTTGTCCATAACTAACCATCATGCCAATCATTCACCCTTATATGCCTCTCTAATGCATAAATAAATGGATTACTAACTTTGTTTCAACCTTTGAAACTATATTTTGAGTTATTTAATGATGTGATCAAATTAGGAAACTTTTTCCATTTTGGAAACTTTCATTTTAGGAAACCTTTTTTCATGAATGTGTTCTTGCCTTAATAATCAATCAAATTGATTATTAATTAATTATAAATTGATTATTTAATTAATTAATCATATTAAATAATTAAAAGAATCAATTTTGGGCTTAAAACAAGTGTAGGCCGAAACCCACAGAAGAAAAACCCTAAGTGTGTTCACACACAAACTAGTTTTGTGTCATTTGGACCATTTGGGCCTTTTGGAATGAGCCAAGCCCACTCCAGCCCTTAAAACCCATTAATAAACTTAATTAATGTTTATAATAGTTAATTTAAATCAGCTCCTTGGGCCCACCAAGTCATTCACTAATTTAAACCAAGTCCGTAAACATAATTAAGCCCATTAAGTGGTTTTAATGAATTAAAATTAATCAAATTAATTTAAGGCCCATTTTAATTAATCCAATTAATTAAAAAACACTTTAATATATCATATATATCAGATTTAGAAGATCAAAAGTCGTTCTAACCATGAACACATCAAGAACACACGAAGAACACCAATTTATCGAACTTTTCGACAAAACTAGTTTTCATGCAAAACTTGTTCGATTTTAATTCCGTTCGATCCTACGGCTTAATATCACATATTAAAGACATAAAATATCATCTAAATGATTTTTAAATGGATCCATAAGAAATTAAATTAGAACAGCCCCTACATTACCTAGGGTTTCACGCCAAACCCTAATGGGTTTCACGCCAAACCCAAATTATAATGCTTCAAAAAATTCGTTTTTGTTTACACCAAATTTATTTGATCACACATACAACCAGAAATCAATATTTCTCATTCATGAACAATCAAATCTAATATTTTAAAGTTCATGAAATAAATAACTCAAAACAAAACAAAACTTATTCCGCAGAAAAAATAGAATTGTATATCCATGGCAAAACGTGGCTCTGATACCATGTTGGAATTTTATGGTTACATGCATCCACATACATGAGCGGAATTTTAAAATTTTTTAACCATATGATCTGATCTTGCCATGAATACACAATATAACTATATGAGAATAAGAAAAATCACCTTTGATTTTTGTTGAACAGTTGATTTTACTTCGCACCGGGTTGTCGCAAACCACAGTGTCCAAAATCGAACACCTCCAATGACTAATCCACACAAGAGAGGGGTAATTGAACCAACAAATTGGTGTTCAACTAGGGCTGGCCGAAATTCCCAAGAGCTAGCTTGGGAAGTGGCGCAAAAGTGGAGAGAAAATTAAGAGAAAAGACTTTCCTTTTGTTTTAATCACTTAACCCTAATTCTCATTAGTTGGCCTTTTATAGTTAGGTTAAAATTCCAACTCCTTAATGAGATTGGGCTCTTTAAAATTGCTGGAGAATTATTAATTGGGCTTCTGGAATTAATTATAATCATTTGGGCTTAATTAAATCCAAATTAAATCTCTTCATAAAGACCATGCATAAAATCCACAAACTAGGCCCTTTGTGCATCTAATTGGATTTAAATACCCAAATGGATTCCAAATCCAACCAATTAAATATGTGAGTTCCATAACACTTATGTAACATATATAAATTAATTTGGTCCAAGAAAAGCCCTCTAAGCCCTTCTGTATGGAGTTGGCGTGTAGCCCTCTTCTGGAGGGCTTCCTCCAACTTCTTCATTCCTTTGGCCCTCTATATTTCTCCAATGGTCCTATTAATTATTATATCAGTCCTATAACACTTATAGTAGTCTTATCACACTTATAAGACAATAATAATTAATCATGAAATACATTATTTCATTTAGGTCCGAATTTACAGAACATTTCTCAAAAGTTCCGCGGACAATTTTATTTGATCATAATTAATTAAACTCTTTAATTAATTATTATCATATTCTCCTCTCTACCTTTATAATAATATCAAATATTATTATCCTTTTCATTTTACCATTTTACCCTTTTCTCTATATGTGTGTGACCTATTGGGTTCCTGTCCATGTTGGCAGTATAATATGTAATTGTGAGTTCTATTCAAAACTCACATGATTTAAAACTCCTTTAAATCATTTTATCATCTCTATTGATATTTTGATACATCATTATACAAGTTCATGATTGGCCTCTAGCCTAGGCATCATGACTACCCAAATGTCAGGAAAGTCATGTGGTTTGACTGTACCCTTCCATAGAAACAGTTACCGTGCAATTACTCCTTTCACCACTCTTATCTCAATCAGATTCTGAGTATGGATTTCTGTCAACTCATATGAATCTAATTATGTATGTTCTATTAATTTAACCATTGTTCCTAAAATGCCTTCATGGATCTCCATCCATCTCGGCATATTACTCTGGCCAGAGATTCTCTGAACAAGGCAATTATAGAATCATGCGAGATAACTTCCCTTGTTAAATCTGGGATGGTGAATCCTTTGTCAATCACTCAACTATCTTTAAGTAGGTCATGATATACCCAATCTCCTAACTATGTTCACTCCCAGTTGGAAGTAATCAGTTATGGAGTCAAAGTATACCACTTGCTACTTAAGATAACTTTGGTGATCTCAAGTCTAAGGATACTTGCACAACCGCTATGAAGAGATTCTCACTGACATAGATTTAATATCCATATGAGGATTCTCTTTGCAGGTCTCCAATGAACTTGTTCCTCTAACAAGCATCCACATGTTAGCTTTGATTATCATCCATAATCACAATTATGAGAACCATTGCTTGAAACCATTCAAGAAGCATAACATGTGCTAGTCTGTCCGAATTAACAATGTCCTTTCTTGTTAATTCTATGACTAGGGATATTTAGATATTAACATATTTGCATGCAATAGACATCTCACATCATGAACACCTTCATGATTGCCTTTGCACTGTGTTTATAATATCTAGGACTTCATTTATTAATTTAAGATTTACAAACTCATGTATTCAAACACACAGCATTAATAAATGAATGATGCCTTTTATTAAGAATATAAATTTCATACATATGAAAAACATCCCTATTACATGTGCTCTAGGGCATACTCTCTAACAAAGATTTGGTGAAATTTTAGGAAGCATGGATGGGTCTTGAATCATTTATAACTCTAACTAAAATTTTGTAAATATCTCCACTTTTCTCTAAGAAATCTGAACCAATCATTTCTCTACCATTTCCATAATTTTTTCTATAATTCTATCCCCTTCCATCAAATCTCAATCCATAAATTCACCAAAATATACTAAAAAGCCTCCTTTTCATCTTAGAAATTTAATTGGAGTAAGAAGAAGCTTGAAAGTTGGAAAATTTTATGAGAGAAAGGGTGTAAAAAGTTAGTAAAATATATGTTTTTGTTAGAATTAGTTAGGAATTTCGTTATAAGTTTGTAAATCATGATTAGTAGAATTGATTAGTAGCTTTTTTTTATTTAAATTAATGGCTAGAACGCATTAATTTCTTCCATTAAAATTTGGCGTAAAGAGGAAAACCAAAGGAAAGGAAAAAGATAAGGAAAAAAAAAAGAGAAAAATGGAAGAGTATGCAACACTAAAGCTAAATTAAGGTTAGTGGATACAATTAAAACTTAAATTTCATGTTTTTTGTAAAATTTACATTATGTAAATAGGTGAACTTAAGTACAAATGTGAAATAATTCAAGATAACATGATAGAATGATTAATTAATATGATTTAAACATAAATGAATGGAAGAACAAAATTACCTAATTAAACACCTAAAAAACATACTAAAAATACTATATAAATCACCATTATCAATAATCATAACATAAATGGCCTTCAAGTATCCCTCAATCCTTAAGGAAATTGCATCTTGCCTGATCCTTTGGAACTTATCTTGAAACCTGCACGGATAACAAATCCGTGCTAAGCTATAAAGCTTAGTGGAGAACAAAACTCTATACATATAAAGATAACCTCTTTCCTTAATTCATCACATTCATGCATAAAACTTTGACAATTACACAAGATAACAAAGGAGTCTATTATATGTTTCATTACATAAATAACAATCTTAGGAGAGTCTTTGACCTTACTAATGGGTATCATGTTTAGAATAATTTATCGCGTTATGAAACTCGTCTCACTTCCTAAGTGTTTAGCCATTCATCATCTATCGTCGTCATCTTACCCTTATTCCCTTACTTAACTTAGTATAAATCATGCATCTTATAATCCTTTTAATCAATAGGTTAGACATCATAGTTATAATGGTATAAGATTTGCACTTATTACATTAAATCACATTGTTCACCTAAGATAGGCATTCAAAATTACTTCATAAGATAAGAATGTACTTAAGTCATAATAGCCATCTACAAGTAGTCCAGGTGGGCATAACTACTTCATAATATATCATACAATTCTCATATGAGATTCACAAACTGTACACCCCTCATGTGATCTTAGCATGGTAATCTGATTCTCTTACAATCATCATTCTATTTCATGCATTGCACTTGGTTAAATGAATGTCATCATTTTGTCTACATGTGTGTAAACATTTATATATAATAAATAGACTGACAGGGTAGTAGGTGATCATAAAGAACAAGCATTACATATCAAGATTATAGACGAAGTCTCAATGTCACATGTATACATTTTATAAACAGGGTACATGAAACTTAATGCACATGCTATAGTTTATATAACTTCTATGGAATCCATCGGGGAACCATCTAATATCGATACTCATACAAGAATCTTCTTTAATTGAAGTGTGACATTTCAATCATGTATCATAAAGCATAACATTTCATTTTTATAAAAATAGTTTATAGTCAAAAGAATTTAAGACAATCAAATAATAGGTCATTCCTCATGCTTACACCACATAAATAGAGCAATTAATGCATGTTTTACTTTTTCTTGTGTATATTTTATCATCTTTAATAGCATGCCTAAGTACTAGTTCAAAAGGTAGATAACGGGAGCAATGGATATCCGAAGGTATCAAACTATGGATATATGGAGATATCAAAACAATGGACCCAAACGGGGTGCAAGCAATGGTTCCAGCAAGGAACAAACTATGGACCCAAATGGGGTCAAATGATGGTTTTCATTAAGGAACAAGACCCAAATGGGGTTAACTATGGCAGCTGCGACTGTATCCCTCTAGGCATGCCTATCTAATCCACAACTAAACTAAGACCCACAGGCTTAACTTTTAAGACATCTCTTAATTTAACATATTCTTCTTTTCTTAACACATCATTTGGCTTAAAGCCATTTTTAATAAAAGAATGCATATCATTCTTTTCATTAAAGAATACATCAATTTTGGTTTCAACTTACCTTTCTTTACTTAATACAACATATTTACTTAATGCCATCATTCATATAAGAGTGCACGTTATTCTCATCCTGCTTCAAAACATTGAGTTCTAGGCTCCATACATAGGGAGGCTATCATATGATCACATAGTGCATCACTTTCTTTCATTCATATCGTGATGGTTTCAGGTTTAGATAAATAATAATATGTAATCTTCATAACTAGTATTGTGCATGCCCACATGTATATATACATATATGTGCAGCCTAAATCATGAAAATACATGCTTTCATAACTTATATTAACTATACAACATATAGTACTTACATACCTCATGGATAGTTTTCAAACGATGTACCTTGTTACTGCTTGCCATGAATAATTCCCTATCCTCATAATTATTCACATTGCGACATACATATATATAACAACACTCAAACATTTATGGTCCATATACTAAAATAAATGAGTTCTCTTACAGCTTAAGGTCAATACATGTTCATATTCAATCAATTGATTCTCTTTTAGGGTCTGTCAGATTGTAGACCATAAGTTATACATCTTAACATTTTAAGATATGTATATATATATATATATATATGCTTCAATCATCTTCCTTGTACTTTTCATCTAGTAGCTTTTATACTTAGGTAGTTATGTATGAGTATATCATCTTAGTCGTTAGCACCCTATTGATAGGATTGAGCTAAACATAATATAATATAGGGTTGAGCAAACAGGCGAGTAGGTTCTTATACATCAACGCTAATCATTAATTCTTCTTATGACCTTGAGGACATTCTAGCTTCTTCGATTTCATGATTAAACATACATTATGATGTCCCATTTCTTTTAACTTGAGCATATAACCTTGCGACTATACTCTTATTATCACTAGGTTATATCATAGTATTCTCATTTTATTGTAGAGGAATATCAATATGCAGTAATTTTGGGAAAAGTCAATTCACAGGTGTATCATCATTATCATACCATTAAATACAAGTAAACATTTTCATGTATTCTAATGTTGTTGTTCATTTACTAACTGTATTCTCATATGTCATTTCATTTAATCATATTTAATGTCACTACAAATCTTTATTTTATGCTTAAATTGCTTTACAATTTCTTAAAAGGGTTTAGACCAACTTTAGTGACACTAAAAGGTTTAAAAATCATGTCTGGGTGAAGTAGGGAAGTGCCACAAGTCGTGAGTAGTCCATAGGCAGTTTTCTGAGTTCTACTTGTGAGCGGTTTATGACATATTAAAAGGCATTTTCAGCAATAATGGTCATCTACAAACTTGTTCCATTATGTTTCTAGTTTTTCTAAAAAATCAAAAATCATCTTGATATGATTTTTATATTTCCAGATATTTACAAAACATTGAGATCTTCCCCTAGTGACTGGGCAGAAAACTATCCATGAATTCATGCTGAAATATGGCCTATTTAGAGATAGATTTAGGATTGGATTTCTTCATATGAAATGTAGGTATGGAAGTATATTTTTTGAAGTAATAAGAATCATTCAATTTGGAGTTCTCTAGCTAAACATATAAGAAAAAAAAGTCCTAATAGGTCTGTTAGTCATATCACACACGTGGCTATGTGTTTCCAAGAGGAAAAACACACGTGGCCTTGTGTGGGAACAAGGAAATCTTCACGTGGCCATGGGTGGAAGAAGGAGAGCTTCACATGGCCATGCATGGGAAGAAGGAAAGCTTCATGTGGCCATGCATGGGGAAGAAGGAAACCATACATGGTCACACATAAGGAAGAAGTAAAACATGCATGGCTGTGTGCAGGGAAAGGAGAAACCTCGCGTGGTCGCATACATCAAAGAGAAACAGGTGAGTGGCTATGTTTTTCCAAAGAGATATACATGCATGGTTGTGTGTTTCCAAAGAGAAACACACACATGGCCATGTGCATGAGAAGATAACAGGAAACCTAGAAACTCGATTTGCAAAACATGAGTTTAAATCCTAGATCTCACTTCCCCACTTACATAATTGATCATTTAAGTCTCAAATCATCTTATACTAATCAAAACTTGCTAGATTGAGTTCTTAATCTTACTAGCACTACACAAACACAAAAAGAGGGAAAAATATATATAGTAATAGATGAAAAATAATTACCATACCTTTTATTCAAGCTTCAACTCCTTCAACATCGTTTGACCTATTATTGATATCATTCTTCCCTCTTACACAAGAAGATAACAATCATAACCCTTTAAACATAAATCCATAAGTGAAACCAACCAAAAAGAAGCAAGAGGAAGACATCACCTTAAGAATGCCAACTCTCAAAACCTTAGGTTTCATCTTCTTCAAACTGTAACCATAGAGAGAGAAGGAGAGAGAGAGAGAGAGAGCTCCCTCAAATGCTGATCCACAACTCAAAATCCCCCCAAGAGTTCCTTCTCCAAGAAGCTAATAAAAGTTAGTGGGGTAAATAATTCCTTGGGTGAATTCCCAAAATTACCCTTATTCAATTTAACCCCAACAACTTATATTTCTTAACATATAACCTTAAACTTCTAATTTAATTCAATTGCATCCTTCCTTACTATTTTAGCTACACTCCCATACACATGTGCATAATTACCATTATACCCTTGATATGACTTAACTTCTATAATACCAAATAATCAAATGTTGCCTTATTAAACCTTAATCCGGATTAATTAACTATAATCCTGTTAGGGCCATGATTGGGTCCTCACAAGTTAAACATTGTTGTTAGGTGTATCTGTCTTGTCTATTTTCTTCATTCTAAGTTATCAATTTATATGCCTAATCTATTTTTGGTTTTATTCACAACAGTTTAACAAAATGCACATTGTTGAACATCTATATATACTATAGTGCATGAAATTTACTTCTTATGTTTTAATTTCTGATTTTTATTTAATTTGGTTAATTTGCATCTAGAATTGGTATCATTATTGTCCTTATTAGGATTTCATTATTTTCTTAGTCAACTTACTTTATTGTGCATGTTATTTGAGTTTGTTTTTGAAGTGCAATTATAAGACATAATTTTTTAGTTGAGAGATAAACATGAGTGAATGTGACGATTACCTATTAGAAGTCAAAGTAACATTCAAATCAGGAAGAATTTAATAGGATAAAGGAAAGTATGAAGTTGTTAAGGCATGACCTTAATGATGTAGAATTACAATTTAAAAAAATGGTTCAAACACTAAGTAGATTAGAAAAGAGCAAAGAAAAGAGAAAGGAAGAGGAAGTTATCCTAGAAGAAATAATTTGTGATGCTGAAGGGGACACTATAGATATAGTTTTCTTTGATAGTGATGTTATGAGTGATTAAGAAATAATTTAGAGTAAAGTTGTTGTTGATTGTTTTAATGAGAATGAAAAAGGTTGTTTAGTTGAGATGGAAGATTAACATGTTATTATTTATCTTTTATTACTTAAAGACATTGAATTGCATAAGGAAAATGCAGGGAATCAAAATCATATTTCTAAATTATGGAATAACCATGCTTTTCTTAGTTTCTAGGAAACATGATGAGTTCTTTTGTGAAGAAGACATTCATATTTTTTTCCATATATCCCTAAGACCATTTATGAAGTTGAATTTATTCCTAAAGTTTCAATTCACAATTTGAACAAGATGAAGATTTAAGGATGAATCTTTTCCTAAGAGGTAGGGGATGATATAAGTATAACCAATCATAATGGCGACAAGGGAGATGAAGTAACACTTCCCTCATGGACCAATCACAATAGCAAGGTCAATGAAGCTTAAAGAAATACTACAAGCATTCATAAGACCTTATGTGGAGAAGATGAAATTTTAAGAAGAGAAAGAAGGCTAAATTGGAATATGAAGATAAGTTTAGGCCGAATGGTGCAATTGGCCTTTAAGCTACTTTATTTTAGTTTCTTATTCTCTATATAACATGTAATTAAGTATATTTGGGTAGCCAAGAACCCTAGGAAAATGAATTGGGCGTTGATTAGAATAGGTTTGTTTTATTTCATGTTTGTTTGGGCTTTATTTTAATTATTTTCTGTAGTTAGAGTAGGTAGGCAAAAGTTTGGGCTTATCTCTTCCAAACAATTTTGAAAAAATAACTATTTGAGGCTTAAAACACCTAAGGAGGCTAAAATTTACATGGGAGAGCTAAATTTTAATAAGCTTGGCTCAGCTTTAGGTTTAGGGCTTACATTGGTGAACCTAAGGTCCTAAATTTTAGTAATGGATTTTCCTTGATAAATACTTATTATTTTGGGATATTATCAAGTGGAGTTTAAGGGAGAAATAATAGCTTGACCTTTTCGTTTAGGGCCTGGCCAAATTTCACTTACGGCCAAAATTGAATCTACATTCTTTCTTCATTTTCTTAGGATAATAATAAATATATATCAGTAGCTTTTAGGATTATTTTCAAATTATGTTTATCTTTATTTATCCATGTACTTAGTCCATATTGTGGCCAAATACATTTAGATAAAGGTTAGGAATTATCTTTGTTATTTATTTCATTATTTATCTCTTAGAGTTAGTATTTGATTGTAAGTCCTCTAGGGAGGGGCGACTGATGGAATATGACATGGTATGAATGTGATGATAGCACAGCCCCCGGAAAACAAAATTTTTTTATCATACATGCCATACAATCCATGACAAGAATCGAAACATGCAATTTTAGAGTTTTAAACTTAGAAATTTAGATGCCTTTAAAACTTGATTTGATGATGACCAGGCAACCAAGAAGGATATGTCCACCTTAGATCTTCACCACCAATGCCAAGGAACAGCCTTTACACCACTCCCTCTATTCTCACACACACACTTGCAAAGATGGCTTAAAATCAAGAGTGCTAGCTCTATGATTGTGTATTCGGCAATGGGAATGATTTGAAGCCACAAGATCTGATCTTTTTCTTCCTTTAGGTTACTGTTTCAGCCCAAGAACACAAGAGAACAAGAAAGATTTCTTTCCCCTTGAGTATTTCGGCCAAGAGAGAAAAATAGCAAAACGGCATACTCTTTTTTCATTTAATTCATTAATATATATCACTTAATTTAGGTGAAGTGTGAGTGCCGAAAATTAAGTGTTAATTTCAGCCTCCATCACTTCCTAATTAAGAGATATATCTTAATTTAAATTCTATTAGAATTTAAATTCAAATGGCATTAGTCATTTAATCAAAACAAACTTACTTATTTAAGGTGATAGTTATCGAATTCTACTAGTATTTTAGTTTGAATTTTGGCTACTTTAATTCCCTCTCAAGTATTATATTTTGATTAAATACAAATTAGGATTTAATACTCAATTAACTTAATTATACATAGATAATTAATCAATTGAAATTAAACCTAGCACATGCCAACAAATTTCTCTCGTGACCAACTATTAATAGATTTGCCTAAAACAGCAAGCTGTTTTAGGCAAAAAGATAGTTCAACAAATTTGCCTAAAACAGCTAGCTGTTTTAGGCAAAAAACTTGTTTAACAGATTTGCCTAAAACAGTTAGCTATTTTAGACAAAATCGTGGCTTAACAGACTTACCTAAAACAGCAAGCTGTTTTAGGCAAAATCGCACCTTGACAGTTTTGCCTAAAACAGCTAGCTGTTTTAGGCAAAACTGTCAAGGTGCTTAGGCAAAAAAATTGTTTTTACAGATTTGCCTAAAACAGCTAGGCAAAAATCTGTTTACCCATTTTATGCATTAATTTGACTTTAAATAAAAGTCCAAATTAATTCCCAATACATAATTTAAATATTTTAAGCCCAATGCTTTGTGTGCGATCCTATAGGTCCATTTAATGTTGGCAATGAATTAATAAATTAATTCAAAAGCTATATATATTCTCTAGCAAGATATTATAGCATTCCAAATTAAATGAAAATGCATATGGCATTTAGTGACCTAATGCAATTTTGCATAGTCCCTTACCCATAAATATCAGAATTAATATAAAGCATGGAACTAGTCATCCTTATATATATTAATTCCTTTCTTGATATTCCAGTGACACTGAACTCTCAGATAAATAATGATTACTCATTATTTCATCTCGGTATAGCCATACACTTCTCAGTTCACTGATCAAGTGGCCGATGATATTTTCTCTCTTAATGAGAGGGGTAATCCCTTCACTTCTCTCATGCTCTTTAACATGAATCAATGCATACCCAATCATACCCGTACTTGTCACTCTGTTACGAGTACGTTAGGTGTATGTCAAAGTACACAGTAATTCATAAAGAGTTTCATAGAGATTTCAGGTCTAAGAACTCCGATACAAAACCTGCATATGAGAAACACTTATGACTTGTACCATGTAGTGTTCTCATGAGTGGATCTAATCCAGATACCGTGTTCTAAACATGTATCTATGATCTCTGATTGACACTCTTGTCCTTATGATCCGTAAGACAGAACTCAACTTATCAGAGAGAGCATACTAGTCTTAATTCATTTGTTATTCCCATAACAATGACTGACTAGGGATATTTAGAATGAAGTCTCATTTGTTTCAAGGTCTTACAACCATGTGCCTCACACATGATAACTTAAACTGAAACAACATTCTTGGATAGTTCTATCAATTGATATGCACATGAATACAATAGATAAAACAAATGCCTCATTTATTAAATTAAATGCTTTATAACAATGTATTGGGGGCTAGGGCTTACACTAACAATCTCCCACTAGCACTAGTCCTAATTGGGGCATAGCCCTAAGACCGAACGCTCTCAAATGATCTTCGTGTAGATTTGGACGCAACAGTTTCGTCAAAAGATCTGCTACATTATCTTCACTTACTATCTCGCTAACCTTGACGTCCTCACGATCAATGATTTCTTTGATCAGGTGGTACCTCCTGAGTATGTGTTTGGATTTCTAGTGTGACCGAGGCTCCTTGGCCTGTGCGATGGCTCCGTTGTTGTCACATAAAATTTCTAATGGATCTAGGATGCTTAGGACCACTCCTAATCCAGAAATGAAAATTTTAATCCAAACAGCCTCTTTTGCAACCTCACTTGCTACAATATACTCAGATTATGTAGTTGAGTCGACAATGGTCTCTTGCAGCGAGCTTTTCCAACTAACAGCACCATCGTTCAAAACATAAACAAACCCAAATTGCGATCTTGAATACTGAGTGTTGGTCTGAAAAGCAACATCAGCATAACCTTGTATGACGAGCTCTTTGTTTGACCACCATACACCAAAAAGTAATTCTTAGTCCTTCACAGGTACTTCAGAATCCTTTTATAGCAGACTAGTGCGTCTCACCAGGGTCTTGCTGAAACCTACTGGTTATACTCAGTGCAATGAGCAACATCCACCCTAGTACATAACATAGCATACATGATAGATTCAATAGCAGATGCATGTGGGATTCTACTCATGTTATCCCTTTTCTCTTTGGTTTTTAGGGCACTATTCTTTAGTCAAAGTAACTCCCAAAGCCAAAGGTATGTACCCTTTCTTTGAGTCTCCCATACTAAAATGCTTTAGTACTTTGTCTATGTACTTTTCTTGACTTAGTCCCAAAAGCCCGACTCGATCTATCTCTATAGATTCGAATACCAAGTATTGTCTCGGCCTCACCTAAGTCTTTCATTGAGAAACATTTTCCCAACCATTACTTAACCTTTTGCAATGTTGGAATGTCATTCCCAAGGAGAAGGATCTCGTCCTCATATAGGACCAGAAATACTATTATGCTCCCACTAACCTTCTTGTACACACAAGGCTCTTCTTCTTGTGCAATGGGTTCTCGTTCCACACCTTGTTGTGAACTTGATCCACATTTTTAACTTATCCTCTATAGGAGTTTGTGGCACTTGAATTTCTCCAAGTTCTATTTTACTCCCATTGTCTTTCTTGAGAAGAAACTCCTTTTTTAAGAAAACAGCCTTGCGAGCAACAAATACTTTGTTCTCGGCTTGTGAGTAAAAGTAGTATCCCTTTGTTTCTTTGGGATAACCCACAAACAGGCAGACAGTGGATTTGGACTCTAGGTTTGTCAGATGTTAATTTCTTAACATGTGCTTCATAGCCCCAAATCCTGAGAAAAGGACATATTGGGTTCTTTCCCAGTCCATACCTCGTATGGTGTCTTCTCAACTACTTTAGTTGGAGTACGGTTTAATAGAAACGCAGCGGTTTCTAATGCATAACCCCAAAAAGAGAAAGGAAGATTAGCTTGACTCATCATAGATCGAACCATGTCCAACAGAGTTCGATTTCTCCTTTTGGACACACCATTCCATTGTGGCATTCCAGGAGAGTAAGCTGTGAAATAATACCACACTCTTTAGATGATGTTAAACTCTTGGCTTAAGTATTCGCCACCTCGATATGATCGAATGGCTTTTATACTTTTTCCGAAGTAGGTTTTCTATTTCGTTCTTAAACTCTTTGAATTTCTCAAAAGTTTCAGACTTGTACTTCATTAGATAGACATAGCCATATCTACTGAAGTCATCTGTGAATGTCACGAAGTAGCTAAAACCACTTCTAGCTTGTGTACTTAATGGTCCACATACATCGGTATGTATTAGTTCCAATAAGCCATTAGTCCTTTCACCTTTCTTGTTAAAAGGACTCTATGTCATTTTTCCATGCAAACATGGCTCGCATGTATCATAAGACTCTAAGTCGAATGACCCAAGCACTCCAATTTTATGGAGTCTTGAAATACGTTTTTCGTTTGCATGTCCTAAACGATAATGCCAGAAGTAAGTAGGGTTTAATTCATTTGATTTAACCCTCTTTGTATTAATGTTGTATATGGACTCTTTGTTTTGTAAATCAAGGATATAAAGGCCATTTTGCAACATGACATTGCCATAAGAAATGCCTTGGCGACGAATATGAGCATTGCCTTTTTTAATAACAAAATCAAATTCATCATTATCCAAACATGAAACTGAAATAATGTTTCTGCTCATAGCAAGCACATAATAACAATTATTCAAAATAATACAAAGTCCGGAAGGTAAAGTGAGGTGATAGTCGCCTATCTCCATGGCAGCAACTCGTGCTCCATTCCCCACACGGAGGTCCACTTCATTCTTCCCAAGTAACCGCCTATTTCTTAGCCCCTGCACATTTGAACAAATGTGAGAACCACAACCGGTATCCAATACCCAAGTGGTAGAAATAGAAAGGTTAATCTCAACAACAAAAATACCAGAACTGGACGCCTTGGCTCCATTCTTCTTTTGTTCTTCCTTGAAGAGAGCGCAATTCTTCCTTCAATACCCTATCTTGTTGCAATGGAAGCAAGTGCTCTTACTCTCTTTGAGCTTCTGCGCCTTGGGCTTGGATTGGGCCTAAGGTGCACTCCCACTTGACTTGAATCAAGCCAGGTCATTCTTGGGTTTTGCCTTTCCCTTTCCCTTTCCCTTAGCGGGTCCCTTTTTAATACCCCCTTGAACCATCAATACGGGATTGGTCTTTCGAATGTTCTCTTCAGCATTCTTAAGCATCCCATGAAGCTCAGTGACTGACTTGTTCATTGCATGCATGTTATAATTCATCACAAATGGATCATAATCATCAGTCAATGATCCTAAGATCAAGTCAGTGGCCAATTCCTTTGGCACTTATACCTCAAGCTTCTCAAGAGTATCAAGTGTTAGTGTAAGCCCTAGCCCCAATACATTGTAATAAAACACTTAGTTAATAAAATGAGGCATTTGTTTTATCTTTTGTATTCCTGTGCATGTCAATTGATAAAACTATCCAAGAATGTCGTTTCGGTTTAAGTTATCATGTGTGAGGCACATGATTGTAAGACCTTGAAACAAATGGGACTTCATTCTAAACATCCCTAGTCAGTCATTGTTATGGGAATAACAGTGAATTAAGACTAGTATGCTCTCTCTGATACTATGAGTTCTATCTTACAGATCATTAGGACAAGAGTGTCAATCAGAGATCATAGATACATGTAAAAGAACATGGTATCTGGATTCGATCCGCTCATGAGAACACTACATGGTACAAGTCATAAGTGTTTCTCATATGCAAGTTTTGTATCGGAGTTCTTAGACCTGAAATCTCTATGAAACTCTTTATGAATTACTGTGTACTTTGACATACACCTAACGTGCTCGTAACAGAGTGACAAGTACGGGTATGATTGGGTATGCATTGATTCATGTTAGAGAGCATGAGAGAAGTGAAGGGATTACCCCTCTCAATAAGAGAGAAAATATCATCGGCCACTTGATCAGTGAACTGAGAAGTGTATGGCCATACCGAGATGAAATAATGAGTAATCATTATTTATCTGAGAGTTCAGTGTCACTGGAATATCAAGAAAGGAATTAATATATATATAAGGATGACTAGTTTCATGCCTTATATTAATTCTGATATTTATGGGTAAGGGATTATGCAAAATTGCATTAGGTCACTAAATGCCATATGCATTTTCATTTAATTTGGATTGCTATAATATCTTGCTAGAGAATATATATAGCCTTTGAATTAATTTATTAATTCATTGCCAACATTAAATGGACCTATAGGATCACACACAAAGCATTGGGCTTAAAATATTTAAAGTAAGTATTAGACATTAATTTGGGCTTTTAATTAAAGTCAAATTAGTGTGTGTAATGGGTTATAAAATTGCTATTGGGCTTTGGTCCATGAGAGAGAAAAATTCAGCCCACAAGGTTTAATTTCAATTAATTAATTATCTTGTGTTAATTTAATTAATTGAGTATTAAAACCTAAAGGATTTTAATTGAATTAATTCACTTAATAAATGGATGGTGTGGCCGAAATTCCAAGATAATATCTATGGAATTTCGGCACATGATTAATTCTTTTATTAAGTGATTTAGTTAATTATTATGTCTTACATTTATCTTAGATTAAATCAAAAGGATTATCTTGGATTAAATGTATTATCTTAAGGTGTTTAAATCAATATATATTACTTATTTTAGGAAGTGATTGAGATTGAATTAATTATCTTAAGATAGTAAAGTTCAAATCAAACACTTGCCAAAAGATAGGGATATATATTAAAGAGATAAAACCCTAGGAGGAGAGAGTTGATTTTGGCATGAAAAAGAAACCCTAATCCTTCTAAGTTGGCGTGAAAAATCTCTCTCTCACACATTTTTCTCTCTAGGCCGAAACACACAAGAGGAAGAACTCTTTCTTGCTTTCTTGTGTTCTTAGGCATTAATAGCATCTTAAAGAAGAACAAGATCAAGTCTTGTAGCTTCAAACAATTGCCATTACACAATACTTTAAAGAGAGCTAGCAATCTCGATTTTAAGCCGGCGGTGCAAGTGTGTGTGAGAGAATAGAGGGAGTGGCGTAAAAGGCTATTCCTTGGCATTGGTGATCGAGATCTAAGGCGGAAAAAGTCATCTTAGTTGCTGGCCATCACCGAAATCAATATCTAAAAGGCATCTTAACTTGTAAGTTCTACAACCTAAAATTGCATGTTTTTCGTTCCTAGTTTTGGATATGTATGGTATGTATGAAAAATTTTTGTTTTTCCGCTGTGCTATCATGATTATCATACCATGTCATATTCCATCATCAAGATACCCTTTCATCTTGAGTACATGGGTACTAACAGGAGTACCCGCAGCCATTTTACAAGAAATCAAGGCCTTTGTTGTTACGAACCTCTCGTGACGAGCTTGCTCTTGGAACATCTCCTTGAGGTGCACCATGATCACATAAGCCTCTTGGTCCATAAATTGCTTTTGCAAGTCAGGCACCATAGTGGCTAGCATCAAACAGGTCACATCATTAGAGTCACTTTTCTTGGTCTCAAAAGTTTCCTTTTGAACCACAGAAGCATTCCTAGCAGGTTCCTCAAGTAAGGGCGCATCCAAAACATACAACTTCTTCTCTTACTTAAGAACTATTCTTAAGTTTCAAGACCAGTCTATGAAATTGGTGCCATTCAATTTGTCCTTTTCAAGGACCGATCGCAATGAGAAATTGTTGTTTGAAGATGCCATTTTCAATCTACAATAAAATTTAGCAAAATTAAATGAGGTCTTATTATAATCCCACAAACCGAATTAATATCCCTTTAAATAATTCGCGTTAGTGATTTGATGTGGGCCAAGATCCACTTTTCACAACAACTTATTGTCAAGCTGAGCTTGTACACCTAACAAGTTAAGTTACTTAGGTAGGAAAACTCCAATCATGTCACGTACATGACTCTTGGATCAAATGGGCTAACATCTTAAGATGTTATAGCACAAACCCATTTATTAGTTGCCTAGGTCCGGGCATCCCTTTCCATGTTAAGTCCAACCTACATTCACAACCCATGCCTCATAAAGATAATCGGGTGCATCTAGGACTCCTAGTCTACGTGACCGATGATCGATGCCTTGACATGTTTCGAATTAGGAAGGCAACTTTGTAACTTACTATTTTAGGGATTCATTTTATTACGGCTTACATGGCATACGCTTTGTCATCCATACATAGCATGCATATATAAATAATTGCATAAAGTAAAGCATGACAAACATGGTCCCAAAAACCTACAACTAAGATTCTATACTATTACATAAGAATCTTCGAGTTGGGCTTCTCCACTCCGGTGGGCTTCGTCTTGATTTACAAAGTCTTCAAGTATATTCTATTCTAAGAAATAAATGAAACTTTTACAATAAAATATAATGGCTCGTAGGCCATATTTAATTACAAAAACCCAGGGCCCATGAATGCACCATGCATATCCATTCATCACACCAAACTAGCAAATAAATATACATAACATTCATGGATAAAACAAAGTCCAATTTTATTTAATTTGGCCAAGCCCATTAATGGAAATTGTGTACTTGAACCTTTAAGAGATGACCCCGTGATGGGCCTGGGCCGAAGCCCAATAGACTGAATCCTCTTATTGAATAAGTTCTCTTAAAAGCTCAAAACACAAACTAGTTAGATTTGTGCCATAAATCAACTCTAGTATAATTTCCAATTTTGCCATTTTTAATTTTATGTCATCAAGCCCATAAACATTAAAAATACATATAATATGTACCAACATGAATTAAAACAAAAAATCATGAAGAAACATATATATATGGTACACGGCATGCATATAAAACAAACAAACAACAAAACTAGTTGTTCAATGCTTATGTGATGCCACAAAAATGCATAAATACTTAAAACAATTTTATGAGTCATTTAATAAATTAAATAAGGTCATAAATATTGATTTAATATTCTATACCATTTTAATCTAAATATGTTTTTACCATTTTAATCAAAACAAAACAAACAATGTTGATTAAACATGTAACAAACACAAACTAGACATAGTTTTAAGTGATTTTAAAATTAATCAATTAAATTGTCATGGACCAGAATTAAAACCAAATTTAAAATATGTCCAGACCTGATATTTAATCTTTAAAAATCACTTACAAACATGCCAAAATCGTTTTTACATTTAATATTGAAAACTAGTTGTTAAACAAACAATTAACATGCCAAAAAGCACCTAGTTTTAATATTAACATGTACCATCAGGTATTATTAATTAAATTCGACCATTAACAGCTCCTAAAACATCTTAGGACAGTATATTAACATGTCATATTAATTATAATACCTATCTAATCAATTAAAATTGTTTTTTCATCAAAACAATGCAAAAAACTCAAAACAGAAAATTTCAGATTTGCATGTTTTCATAATGACAATTTTTTAATTAATTTTTTCATGCATCTAAAGCACTAAAATAAGCATGTTTAGTCTCTGATACCACTGATGGAATATGACATGGTATGAATGTGATGATAGCACAGCGGAAAAATAAAATATTTTTATCATACATGCCATACAATTCCATGACAAGAATCAAAACATGCAATTTTAGAGTTTTAAACTTACAACTTTAGATGCCTTTAAAACTTGATTTTGATGATGACCAGCAACCAAGAAGGATATGTCCACCTTAGATCTTCACCACCAATGCCAAGGAACAGCCTTTACGCCACTCCCTCTATTCTCACACACACACTTGCAAAGATGGCTTAAAATCAAGAGTGCTAGCTCTATGATTGTGTATTCGGCAATGGGAATGATTTGAAGCCACAAGATCTGATCTTGTTCTTCCTTTAGGTTACTGTTTCAGCCCAAGAACACAAGAGAACAAGAAAGATTTCTTTCCCCTTGAGTATTTCGGCCAAGAGAGAAAAATAGCAAAACGGCATACTCTTTTTTAATTTAATTAATTAATATATATCACTTAATTTAGGTCAAGTGTGAGTGCCAAAAATTAAGTGTTAATTTCAGCCTCCATCACTTCCTAATTAAGAGATATATCTTAATTTAAATTCTATTAGAATTTAAATTCAAATGGCATTAGTCATTTAATCAAAACAAACTTACTTATTTAAGGTGATAGTTGCCGAATTCTACTAGTATTTTAGTTTGAATTTTGGCTACTTTAATTCCCTCTCAAGTATTATATTTTGATTAAATACAAATTAGGATTTAATACTCAATTAACTTAATTATACATAGATAATTAATCAATTGAAATTAAACCTAGCACATGCCAACAAATTTCTCTCGTGACCAACTGTTAACAAATTTGCCTAAAACAGCAAGCTATTTTAGGCAAAAAGACAGTTCAACATATTTGCCTAAAACAGCTAGCTATTTTAGGCAAAAAACTTGTTTCACATATTTGCCTAAAACAGCTAGCTATTTTAGGCAAAATCGTGGCTTAACAGATTTGTTATTTTAGGCAAAATCGCACCTTGACAACTAGCTGTTTTAGGCAAAAAAACTGTTTTTACAGATTTGCCTTTAGGCAAAAAAACTTGTTTCACAGATTTGCCTAAAACAGCTAGGCAAAATCGTGGCTTAACAGCTGTTTTAGGCAAAATCGCACCTTGACAGTTTTGGCTAAAATAGCAAGCTGTTTTAGGCAAAAAAATTGTTTTTACAGATTTGCCTAAAATAGCAAAAATTTGTTTACCCATTTTATGCATTAATTTGACTTTAAATAAAAGTCCAAATTAATTCCCAATATACAATTTAAATATTTTAAGCCCAATGCTTTGTGTGCGATCCTATAGGTCCATTTAATGTTGGCAATGAATTAATAAATTAATTCAAAGGCTATATATATTCTCTAGCAAGATATTATAGCATTCCAAATTAAATGAAAATGCATATGGCATTTAGTGACCTAATGCAATTTTGCATAGTCCCTTACCCATAAATATCAGAATTAATATAAGGCATGGAACTAGTCATCCTTATATATATTAATTCCTTTCTTGATATTCCAGTGACACTGAACTCTCAGATAAATAATGATTACTCATTATTTCATCTCGGTATGGCCATACACTTCTCAGTTCACTGATCAAGTGGCCGATGATATTTTCTCTCTTAATGAGAGGGGTAATCCCTTCACTTATGCTCTCTAACATGAATCAATGCATACCCAATCATACTCGTACTTGTCACTCTGATACGAGTACGTTAGGTGTAGGTCAAAGTACATAGTAATTCATAAAGAGTTTTATAGAGATTTCAGGTCTAAGAACTCCGATACAAAACTTGCATATGAGAAACACTTATGACTTGTACCATGTAGTGTTCTCATGAGTGGATCTAATCCAGATACCGTGTTCTAAACATGTATCTATGATCTCTGATTGACACTCTTGTCCTTATGATCCGTAAGACAGAACTCAACTTATCAGAGAGAGCATACTAGTCTTAATTCATTTGTTATTCCCATAACAATGACTGACTAGGGATATTTAGAATGAAGTCTCATTTGTTTTAAGGTCTTACAACCATGTGCCTCACACATGATAACTTAAACTGAAACAACATTCTTGGATAGGTCTATCAATTTATATGCACATGAATACAATAGATAAAACAAATGCCTCATTTATTAAATTAAATGCTTTATAACAATGTATTGGGGCTAGGGCTTACACTAACAGCGACTGCCTAGCCTATTGAAAAGGTTGGATTCTTCAATTGTAACACACTTGGTTTCTGATTAATGAGAATTTTCTATGGCTTGGTCAAATTTGTGAGAGTTAATTTATTATTGATTCTTGCTATTGCATGAAGAATTAAACTTAGGCTATTTGCATGATTAATGTATGCGTGATTCTTCTTCTTCTTGTTGTTTTCTAAATCAATCAATTATAAGTATTTCCAATCAATCTTATTTGGGGGTTCTTTAGATTTGGGTTTTATTATCTTGTTTATGTTCAATATTTATGGTTTGTTGGCATTCTAGTTTGGCATATAGGTTGGGGTTCCACATCGATTATTATTTGAACCGATGGACAATCCTTGCAAAATTGTTGTAACCTTACAAAATTAGTAAGAATTGTTGCCTCAAACAATTCTTAAATGCTTGAGATACTAATTTCAAGCATTTGTTATATATACTCATTTTATTGGAGTATATACTATCTAACATATTCTTGGCTATTACATTTCTATTTGATTCCTTGATAAAAAAAATGTGGAAAATTCTACTTATGCCTTGATTTCGAAAAGGAAAAGAACAAAAGGAATAGGAAGCTATGCTCATGTTTGAATTGGATCTAATAGCTATTAAGAATCTTTATATTCAATTTTGTTGGGTATCTACAAGATCAACTTTCATCTAGTTTTTAGTTTATACTAATCATACAAAAATTACAAGTTATGATATATGGGCAAATACTTATAAAAGTTTCATTACTGTTTTTTTTGGGTATTAACATGGGGGAAATATTGAAAGCTAAATGAGTTACTAGTAATTGAAAAATAAATAAATATTACTCATTCTATTTCACTCAATTTTATGAATTCAAATGAGTAAGGTAAAACATGGATGAACTTTTGGGAGTTTATCTAGTTGTTCCAAACCTAAAAGTTTGTTCTATTTTAAATAGCCATACTTTTGCTTATTGCTCTTTCTTTAAATTCAGCCATTTTACATGCTTAACAATTTTTTGAATCTTTATATGTGTTGCATGTTTTGTGTCATGCATAAAAATAAATTTTTTCTTAATTATAAAACTATACCTAATATATAATTTATTTCCCATAACTAATGCATTGCCTTATGTTTATCAAGGATACATATGATATATGATCAAAAGACCTAGTCTATTCTAGTTATATGATTTATTTTAGGTTGCCTATAATTTTTTTAAGTTTTACATACACATTCAAGAAATTACTTGTACACATTCATTTGTTTCAGTAATTTCTTATTGTATAGAAAAATATTGTCTAAATAATGTTAGTTTGTTATTCTGATTTTACTTTTTCCTCTCTTTACTTGGGGTTCTCGAGCAATCTTTCTTGTTGGGTCTGCATATACTTATTGGCTTTCTAAAAGATGTGCAACTTGACATGACTCTTGCTTCCATGGGTAGGCCTATTTTATAGCAATCTAATTTTGATATTACTTTCTAAATACTAGTTTATATTTGAACTAATATAGCTAAATAAGGAAGGCTACGAGGTTCTATTCATGGTTGATGCTATTGATGAGTATGCTATTGGTTAACTCAAAGAATTTAAGGGGAAGAAACCTATCTCTACCACAAAAGAAGCAGAAGAAGGAACAATTGAAGCAGAATAAGGAATAAGTGATTTAATTTAAGGTATCAATGAAGTTCATTATTTTATTTCTAATTTAAATTAATTTTCAGAATTAATTTTGAATATTGAATTGTAAATTATGAATTATGAGAAGCATGTCTATTGGTTTAGTTGTGGATAGGTTGGTCATTTATTTATCATTTGCAACCTTTGTAGCTGAATTAGGATGGCATTGGTAAAAAATAAACAAAGTCAATTTATATCAATCTAGGTACATATGGGTAAAAGGTCTAAGAGATGTAAACATGAGTTGAAATCATGAAAGGATTCTCTCGGAGTTATATTGCAATCTCCCTCCTTAACTCTTTTTCTGTTTATATCACTCCCTCTCCCTTGAACCTCTTACAATCTCCCTCCTTTGCTATTTTTCTATGTCTATCCCTTTCTCTCCCTCAAATCTATTTCTCTTTCTCCCTCGCTTAGTCTATCTCTCTAGCACAGTTCCAACTAGAAGATGAAATTGAGAAGAAAGACTTCTAAAAAGCTGCAAAGTTAAAGATGTCTACTTGCCAATAAGCTTGTATTTATCATAATGTAAAATAGGTCTTGATCTATGGATTTGGATGTTTCTCTAATCCTTGATTTTTTTACCAAGTTATTTTTTGTATGGATACCTAGCTTTATCTTTCTATTTTTTACCCTCTTTTTTATCTCTTTATTGTTTTGCAGCTTGAAACATCCAAAGAGTTTGAGAAAGTATCTTTTGGGATGTCATTTTCTTAATTGTTGTAATTAATGATTCAAGCTTAGGTATAATATAAGGTATTTGTAATTAAGTGATTTTTAACTGATAAGCATTTTGCAGGTATAATAAGCTTACTGCAAGGCTATTAGTTATTGAAGTTATGCTTAAATACCTCGATGAGATACAGTAGGCACTTCAAATTCTTAACAGTGCCAATTATGCTAAAAACAACATTAAGCTAACATACAATTTTTTTCTTCATGAATAAAATGACTATACTTGATAGAATATATTTGTTCACTTAGAAAATGAATGCTATATCAATTTTTTCTCTATACATGGAATTTATTATGTTTTAAAGATTCATGATTTTGTGCTCTTGTTAAAAGGATCAAAAGTATGGATTTAAAGAAATTAAACAAAAAGATAGCATTAAAAAAGAGATGATTTAGTGCTGCAATTGCATTAAAATTTACCTTTCAACAAGAGAAACACTTGGGAAGACAAAATCGCATGATGATTTTATGATGGAAAAATATTAGAAAACTATGGTTCATAGAGTTTTACACTGCAAAGGTTGTGCTTTATTTTGTATCAATTTAGTACCTAAGTTTTTCTCTATTGATAGTCTAATTTTATGAGGAGATAATGCCGATATGCTTACCATATGGCTTTATAGAATAGGACAAACTTATTAATTCTTAAAAATGAAAACAAAACCATTAGAATAATACAAAATATAAACTATGACAATCTCAAATCTTAAGAAATTGATATTTTTAAATTAAGACCATCAAAAACCTAGTTGCAACCAAAACTGCCAAAAATGGTTAGGTTGAAAATGGGTTCAGGAAGTATAACCTGATAGAACTGAGTTATTTTCCTTTATAGGCTCACTTTAATAGAACAAGTGTATCAATAAATAGGATAGAACAACATACACATGATCAACTTGAACAAGACCATCTGATTTTGCATATCAAAATTAGTGGTCCAGAAAATATCTCTTCAATTTCTCTTTCTTTTTATCTATTTGAAATTTCCCAGGAGTTCTTGCAGAACAGTGATTGAGGTCAAAAATGGTTGAATTTAATATTTATATCACCCTTTCTGCAAGTGTTTTTATGCGATACGCTATTAACAAACTTTGTTATATATATATATATATATTTGTGTGTGTGTGTGTGTACGTGTGTGTGTGCATGTGTGTACATATTCATATATATATACATATGTATATGTACACACACACAGATATATATATTTATATGTGTGTGTGTGTGTGTGTACATATACATATACATATACATACATACATATATATATATATATATATGTATGTATGTATACACATACACATATATATATACATACATACGGAACTTTCTGTAGATAAGAAATTTACAGATGTGATTTTGATTGTTATCTTAATTGCATGCTGTGATTAGGTTTTTGATTGCTTTATTAATGTTTTCTCTTTTACGTGCCCATATACTGTAAAAGGTAATGAGATCGACAAACCTTAGCTTTCAAAGAATAAAGTATATGATTTTTGCTCTAAAACTTTATTACTAAATGATATTATTAGTTCTAAGTGATGTTAAGAAGTTAAGGAGTCGATTAGATGAGAAGGGAGCTAATCAAAAGAAGTAAGTTTTATCAACATTGTTTTTGTTGAATTTACTATTACTACTATTATAATTTTTAGTGCATATCTTTAGGCTTTCTGAGGCATTCAACTTTTTTCATGTTAATTTGTCGATATAATTTTGGATCAAAAAAATGATCATATATGCATGATTTTGTTGTCAATAATTTTTAGATTTAGCTTTTCTTTGGCATAGCAATAACTTGTATTAACCTTCTTTGTTATGGAAGTATTAGGCATTTTACAGTACTTGATACCCAGCCACACTGCTGCATATGCATGCTTTTAATTTTTGAATTTAGTTTTTCTTTGGTCCTGTAAGAAGTTCATCTTAAAAGACTACAAAGTTAGCTTTGTATTATCCTTGTTTGTAGCTTAAGAATTAGCCTTTCAACACTGCTTGATACTTAACTGAACATTTGTTTACTGCTTTATGTCCTGGTTATACATTTCTTATCTGATTTTTTTTAAAAAAAAATTGATGTATGTTAAATATTTCTAGTATGAATATGGATATTAAAAGCTAATAAGTGATATTGATTTATCATAGATAAAGCATACCCCAAAAACATTTTTATGATAATTACAATAAAGAAACAGTGGAGCTAAAATTAAAAGATTTTAAGTTGAAATGTGTGAAAGCAGGTGCTAAGAAAAGTTAGGTTTACTATGTTTGTGTAAGTTTGTAGAGTTATGTTCGATAGTTGTGATTTCTTTATTGTTACCTAATGATGGCTATTTTAGAGTTCTCCATACTACTATCAAAATCCTAAGACTAATTACTCCTATTGTCTCTCTCTCCTCTTATCTCTAACTCTCCACATCAAGTGGAATTAGCTTGGTCAAGTGTCACTTACTTCGATAGTCCACAATCTTCATCCATTTGGACTTCTTCTTTGGCCTTTAGCTTCAAATTTAATTTAGGCTTTCTCCTTTTTGTTCCTCTATCATCTTGAACATTGGTTATCAATCTATTTAGCTTGAAAATTAGGTTATTAAAACTATAGTTGATACCATATGAGAAATTAAACCCATATTTTATGTCTATTAAGTTAAAAATAAAGGGAGAGATTACAAGTTCATGTATGCACCCTGCTTGAAACATCAATCATAAATCTAGTAAAGTATTTTATAAGGCTTCAAGCACCAAAATGAGATATCATTTTTCCTTAATTGCTTATGTCGTTTGATGGGATATAACATGGCATATACATGATGATCATGCAGTGGAAAATAATAAAAATTGATCATATATACCACACAATCCATAATAAGAATCGAAAACATGCAATTTTAGGGTTTTGAAACTTATAATCTTAGATGCAATTTAAATCTTGATTTTGATGATGACCAGCAAATAGGATGAACTTATATGCTTCAGGTCTTGATCACTAATGCCAAAGAAATAGCCTTTACACCACTCCTCTCTATTCTCACACACACAATTTCAAGGAAGGCTTAAAATCAAGAGTACTAGCTTTATGTTTAAATATTTGGCAATGGTAATGGATTGAAGCAATAAGATCTGATCTTGTTGTTCTTTTAGGTTGTTATTGCTGCCTAAGAACACAAGAGAACAAAAAATAATTATTTTCCCTTGTGTATTTCGGCCAAGAGAGTGAGAGAGCAAAAAATGCCTAGGGTTTTTATTTCTTTTATTTCATGAATATATATCACTTGTTTAGGTAAGTGTTAATTCCGAAATTCACTACCTAAAGATAGTAAATTCAGCCTCCATCACTTCTTAATTGACATATATTAATTCAAACTCCTTTAAATTTTAAATTTAAATTAATTTGAAATAAACATAAGACTTTTAATCGAAACAAATCACTTTATTAGGGATATATATTGTTGCCAAAATTCCTTAGGATTCTACCATTGGATTTTTGCCACATTATCTCCCATTTAATTAATTTATTTTGATTCAAATAAAATTTAGGATTTAATACTCAATTAACTTAATTAATACAAGATAATTAATTAATTGAAATTAAATCTACATAGGCCAAAAATTCCCTCTCTCATGAACCAAGGTCTAACTAGCAATTTTAATACCCATTACATACATTAATTTGACTTTAATTAAAAGCCCAAATTAATGCTTAATACTCTATTTAAATATTTTAAGCCCAATGCTTTGTGTGCGATCCTACAGGTCCGTTTAATATTGGCAATGAATTAATAAATTAATTCAAAGGCTATATATATTCTCTAGCAAGATAATATAGCATTCCAAATTAAATGAAAATGCAAATGGCATTTAGTGACTTAATGCAATTTTGCATAGTCCCTTACCCTTAAATATTAGAATTAATATAAGGCATGGAACTAGTGACCCTTATATATATTAACTCCTTTCTTGATATTCCAGTGGCATTGAACTCTCAGATGAATAATGATTACTCATTATTTCATCTCGGTATGGCCATACACTTCCTAATTCACTGATCAAGTGGCCGATGATATTTTCTCTCTTATTGAGAGGAGTAATCCCTTCACTTCTCTCATGCTCTCTAACATGAATCAGTGCATACCCAAGCATACCCATACTTGTCACTCTGTTACGAGCACATTAGGTGTATGTCAAAGTACATAGTAATTCATAAAGAGTTTTATAGAGATTTTAGTTCTAATAACTCCGATGCAAAACTTGTACCATGTAGTGTTCTCATGATCGGATCGAATCCAGATACCATGTTCTAAACTTGTATCATTCTAAAGTATAGTTATTTATAATATCATTCTAAAATATTAAATCCCTTAATTAAGAACAATCAAATACCAAGCATTCGAATCTAATTTTATGCTCCTAAACTTTAGTTAAATCCTCATTTGAAACACATAACTTTCATTTATTTTTAATTCAATCTCTTAAGTCTAATAAACTTATGATCATAAAACCCTTTTCTCAATTTCCAAAACACAATAATTAATTAACATAAATAAAGTAGATTAAGAACATGCATATCATTGATGATAATTTAAATTAACATTCAGCCATTTATTTGCTACGTTGAATATAAATCAAATTGTAATCAAAGATAAAGTTAAGCACATGAATTAAGAAATAACAAACTTGGATTCAAAATAAGGTCAATTGCAAGTCATTACATTAAAAGAATAAGGGTTCAAGTTTTCCTCAGTAAAAGTAGAGAACTACTCATTGTTCATGATAAAAAATGAATAAAATAATGGAAACTTTGATACTATACTCATAAAAGGTTTAGACTTTATCTTTTACTTATTAAGAACAATAGAGAAATAAGCTTGAAAAACCTTAAAAGTGGAGCTCTGCCTATAAATTAATGTTCTAAAGAATATAGCTAGGCCTATTATCAGACAAAAACTAACTAACTAAAGAAATATAACTTAAATGCACTTAAAAACTTAATTTTCTAAGAGTCTAGTTGCCATCCAAACACTTGAACTGTAGAAAAACTTCTTAGAATCATGTTTACTATTAAAAAAATACCCATTGGGACTACCTTTGTGGTCTTGCTGGGTTGATTTAAACTATTTGGAAGATTGAGTGGATCGGTAGGAATGTTTCATGGTTTTCTGCCAGGTTTTACACTTTTGAATAGAAATCTTTAAGGGATCCAATGGAACTACCTTTCATTCTGTTGGGTTCTTGGTTGCTAGAAAACATCAAGAAAAGTAATAAAGAGCACAATAGGACTCTTTTTTGTACCTACTGGGTTATTTTTAATTCGTTTAATAGTTAAACCTACAAAATAACTAATATAATGTTCAAACACTCAAAACTCAGAACACTTAAACTTTAAACATAAAAGTAAGCAAATTAACATCAATTAACTACAAAACAAACCTAAAAATACCTAAAAACATAGTTGCAATTAAAGACTATTAATAACAGGGAAGTAAGAAACAATTAAATTAATGTAGGGGAATTAATACAATAGGTGTAACCTAGTTAGAACCAAAATTTAAATTTTATATGCATGCATGTGAAATTTATTTGTTAGGTATCCATCATAAGGTATTTTGTGCTTAGTGCATATTTATTTACTACATACTGGTACTTAGAGGAATAAACAAAAATTTGAAGGGACAGGCACCGAACACTAACTTGTCATGGAATGAAAAAAATTTGCATTTTTTTGTGGCATACGTATATATAAGGAGTAAGTTTATACAGGTTTGACTAGAAATATACAATCCCATCCTCATATGAAATAGCTTTTGTACATGTATTGTAGTGGAATAATATTTAAATTATATTATAATAATTATCATATAAGGGTGTTAAAATACTATTTTTTATTTTTATCATTTATCATTTTTTTATTTTTCAAACATGGTTATAAGAAACACTAAGGCTATTATTAGAACCTCCTTCAATGGTGATTAATACGTACTTCCTGAGAAATTATCTTCCCCAAACAAGGCATTTTATATTGGCTATAATGGTGGATAGGTCATCTTTATGTGCCCATGGTTGGTCATTTTGTGACTCGAAATGGGTGCTTTTGATGTATACCACTATATGGACTATATAGAGCCACGTTCTATATTATTGCTCATTGCACCTAACAATTTGGGGAATGATAAGGTGTTTTAAGATGCCCATTTTTTTTCAAGATGGTGTTCTATCTACTACCTTTATATCTAGTTACCATCATCTCTTAGTGCAATTATTTATGAAGACCTAGGATTGCAATTTCATTACTTCAGTTGAGTACAAAAGGTGGATTGCTAGCTTTGCAATTAATAAAAGAGGAAATTGGCTAAGGCACCGTGATGTGGCAAGAGTAAAAGCAAAGGATAACTAATAGATTACACATGCAATAAAGAGATTATGCTACTTTTTATATAAAAATGGACATCTTTAAGTATGCACAAATACTACTATGCCTATATTAATATATCATTGCATAATATGTGTACATTTCAATTTGATTTATTTACACATGATCACCATTTGGTATTAAGCCCAAAACTACAACATTCCATCTAATCTCGGATTAATTCCTAAAAGAATTAAGCTCTTGTTCGCAATCAACCCTTTCGAGTTTTCATGGTTAAACATTACCATGATTAGCCCTTACTTTTTTCCCAATATGCCTTTTTGATTTTCACCCTCATAAGGTGACTAATTTTATCATGGCTGACTTTTATTGATTTTTAGGATATAGGGTTATTTTTTCTTTTGATTTTAGCCTCAACCACATAAATTTTTCAATCTATCAATATTAATTGGCTTTTTAAATTTGTTCCCATTACTATAGCTAACATCTCCATGCCTTTTGACAACAACATCTTTAACATGAAGGGACCTTCCCAAATGGGCCTAAATTTGCCATGGTAATCTAGGACACTTGGTCCTATCTGCTTGACGACCAAATCACCTTCTTCCAAATTATGCATGTTGACTTTCTTCTTAAATGAATGAGCTAGTCTCTTCTGATAAATTTGATTATGATAGTAGGCTCACATCGATCATTATCAAACAAGGTTAACTATAATAGTCTTTATTGTGCCCATTACATTTCAAGCAATTTATCTTTTAAGGCCACCTAAGGGGATTACAGTTCATCTTGTATAGGTAACACTACTTATATTCCATTTATGAAAGAGATTTGTGTAGCCCATATTGAAGTTCTAACAGTTGTCCTGTAACCCTATAATGCGAAGGGAAGCTTTTTAACCTAATACTTGTATATTTGCACCATCTGGGATAGTATCTTCTTCACATTCTTATTCATCGCTTGAACTATCCCATTAGCTTGTAGTTAGAAAAGAGAAGACTTATAGTGCTAGATGTCATACTTATTGAGCACCTGTATGGTTTTAGCCTGGAACTGCATTCTGTTGTTAGACATAATATGATGTGAAAGACCATATCTGCATATCAAATGTTGCTCAATGAATCCGGCAATTTCTCAAGCACCTAGTTTCCTAAAGGATAAAACTTCTACCTATTTGGTAAAGTAATCAATGGCAACTACAGTGTATATGCACAATTTAAAGCTATTGGATTATTTCTCCCATAATATCAATTCCCTAAGCTGCAAATGGCTATACAGATGTAAGGTTACATAATTCTAAAATCTGCAAATGTCTTGAGTCTTCATACAATAAGCCATAAGAACCTTTGGTGCATAACATTTCATGCCAATGCCAAACCATTCAAATGAGCACCGCAAATGATAGCATATGTTTCCTTTATAACCTTTATGGAATCTTTCTCATCTAGGCATCTTAGCTGGATGCCATCAGGCTATCTTTTGTATAGTATCTTATCCATACTAATGAACTAAGTAGATAGCTTATGGATCATCCTTTGATCCTTCTAAGTAGCTTCCTCTGGGAATATTGATCTTTCCAAGCAATTATGAACATCAAAACACCATGGATTCCCATTAATGGCATCGAGATCTATTACCGATTCAATTTCGAAATAGGGCTTGTCTGAGTTGGAAATTAGTATCGGCTTCACAATTACCCATTCTTGATTATCCCATCTTGAAATTAGAGTGGCAAGGGTATTTTCCAATTGATTCTCATCTCTAGGCATATAATCAAAAGTGCAAACCTCTAATTGGCTACTTAAACCTTTGAAGCACTTCATATAGAGTAATAACCGTTCTTCCTTAACTAATTACTCACAATAAACATGATGAATCCTTAAATGCTTTTATAGTTTTTTCCCTCAAGGCTTACAGTGCTTCCAACCCATAAATACAGGCTTTATATTTAGCTTTATTGTTGGTTGCCTTGTATGTTAGCTTCTAAGCCAATGGACATTCTTACAATCTAGGATCACAAGGATTATCCTTACTCCATCTTTCTTGTTGCTGATAGCTTCATCAAAATACATCAGCCATCCTAGCACCGCAATAGCTACAAAATCTTTATTAGAAAACTCATGTTCAATCTAGTACTACAACACACCCCTTAATGGTTTTCCTAGTGATGTTTTAATGTCAAACTCTTGTAGTAATACCAACTATCTTCCCATTTCCCCTAACAAGAAAGGTGTTAGTTAAAGGTACATAAGGGGGTTGTACTTAGTGACTGCTTGCACTTTGTATAAATGGAAATAATGCCTTAGTTTTTTTAGATGCCCATATCACTACCAAACAAAGTTTTTTAACTTTTACATATTTGGCTTCACAAGGAAGAAATGTCTTATTGAGATAATAAATTGTAAATTTAACTACAAATTAATCTGTTTTAGCTATCATAGCATGTATAGAGCTTTCCTTTATAGCTAAATAAAGGATTAAGGGCTTTGATGGTTGTGGCAATCTCAGAACCAAAGGATGCAGAAGGTATTTTATGATGATGTTGAAGGCTTTATAGCAAACAACATTCCATCTAACCAGCTGATTCTTTCTAAGAAGCTTAAAGATTGGCTTATAGATTGAGGTGAGTTAGTAATGAACCGCTGATATATTAAAGTCTACCAAAAATTACCCTCTAACTTCTTTCTCTTTTTGAGATATCGGTATTTCTTTGACAGTGTTTACTTTGTCAGGATCTACTTCAATGCCCCTTTGACTTACTATATGACCTAACACTTTCTTATAGTAACCCTAAATATGAATTTATTATGATTAAGGTAGAGATATATACTTGTTAATTCTTTGAAGGAACTTCTCCAAATCTTTGAAGTAACCTTCTTAAGTTCTCAACTTGATCATCATATCATCAACATACACTTCCACTTCTTTATGGATCAAGTAACTAAGGATCTTGGTACCCATCCTCTGATAAGTGGCACCTACATTTTTCAACCCAAAAGGTATCACCCTATAAGTAAAAGTTCTTTATTATATAATAAAAGTTGCCTTGATTTGATCTTATACCTTGTTAAGGATTTGGTTAAGGATTTTATTGTAACTAGCATATCCATCAACAAAGCTTTAAATCATACATATGG
>JBBPFJ010000304.1:60977-175226 GCA_037975025.1 Excoecaria agallocha | reverse complement strand
GATGCATATTGTGCAAATGAGTTATGGATTGATATTAAAAGTGTCGTGATTGTTGTTGGAGTATTAAAGGTGGAGGTTGTTATTTGGGATTGTAATTTTGTCCATTTACAGGTTTGGGGTAGCATAAATTATAAGCCATCATGCCGCCAAAATTAATACCAAATGAATAGTAACCTAATGATGCCAAAATGGAATAGTAAATCAGGTTATCAACTAATTCCATAAAATAGACAATTAAGTTAAGTTAAGTAATTATATGATATCACTAATAATATTTAATTATATACGAAAGTATAAATGAATGTAAGGTGTCACATGTTGATAGAAGTCCTAAGAAAGCATAAAAAGCCATCGGATGGGAGATGCCGAATCTTAAAGGAATCAACCCAAGCTACTACACACACCGTATCCCAATGGAGAAGGATTGCAAACTAGTTGTGCAACCTCAAAGAAAATTAAATCCAACAATGCAAGTGATAGTTAAGAAATAGGTTTTAAAATTGCTAAATGCAGGTGTAATCCTTTATATCTCTAACAGTAGTTGGGTAAGCCTAGCACAGTGTGTTAAAAAGAAGGGAGGGATGATAGTGATAGCGAATGAGCATAATGAACTCATTTCAACTCGTATAATTACTGGTTGAAGAGTGTGCATTGATTATAGGAGGCCAAACATGTAACTAGGAAAGACCACTTCCCCTTTCTATTTATTGACCAAATGCTAGAGAGGTTAGCAAAGATTAGGTTTCATTGCTTTTTAGATGGGTATTCAGGGTATCTGCAAATCCCCATAGCCTTTGAGGATCAAGATAAAATAACTTTCACCTAACTATATGGCATATTTGCTAATAAGAGAATGCCCTTTAAATTATACAATGCACCAACTACGTTTTAGTAATGTATGATGGCAATTTTCAATGACTTCATAGAGAAATTTATGGAGGTATTCATGGATGACTTCATCATATATGGAAGGGACTTTAAGAGTTATCTAAAGCATTTTGATTTGGTACTAGAAAAGTATCAGGAAACTAACTTAGTATTGAATTGGGAGAAATACCATTTTATGATAAGGGAAGGCATTATTTTGGGTTATAAAATATCTAAGAGATGAATAGAGGTCAATAGGACCAAGGTAGAAGTGATTGAGAAACTTCCATCCCCAAACAGTGTTAAAGGTGCAAGAAGCTTTTCTAAGGCATGTAGGATTTTATTGTAGATTCATAAATGACTTTTTTTTAAATTGCTAAGCTTTTATCAAATTTACTTATGAAAGATGCTTCTTTTGATTTCACTAATGAGTGCTTGTAGGCTTTTAACACATTAAAGCAAAGATTAATTTTAGCACCGATCATTATCTCTCTAAATTGGAATCTTTCATTTGAGCTAATATGTGATGCAAGTGACTTTGCAGTGGAAGCAGTGCTAAAATAGAGAAATAAGGTCTTTTGTGCTATTTATTATGTAAGCCACACCTAAATGGGAGCCTAAGTGAACTACACCACCATAGAAAAAGAGCTTCATGCCATAGTTTTTGTATTTGAGAAATTTAGGCCCTATCTCTTTTGTGCTAAAATTGTTATGTAGTCTGGTCATGCAGCATTAAGACATCTTTTTGCTAAAAAGGAATCCAAACTGAGGTTGATTAGATGGGTGCTTCTTTTGTAGGAGTTCAACTTGGAAATCAAGGATAAAAAAGGGCAGAGAACTTTATAGCAGGCCATCTATCGAGGCTGGAGCATAAGCATATAAGAAAGGGATAAATCCTAAACTTATTTCTTGATATGCACATTTGTACGATTTATGTTTGTGAGGTTACCATCCCATGGTTTGCTGACTTAGCTAACTATCTTATAGATGGTTTTGTGCCAAATGATTATACATGGCAACAAAGAAAAAAGCTAAAGATTGATGTGAAGCATTATGTGTGGGATGTTCCTTATCTTTTCAAGTTGTGTGTTGATCAAGTGTTAAGGAGATGCATTCCTAAAAAAAAGCAAGTGGAGATCATGAAGGCATGTCATGGTAGAGAAGTAAGAGGCCATCATAGGCTAGCTAAAATGGTGTCAAAAATTCTGCAATTAGGTTTTTTCTAGCCTACATTTTTCCACGATGTTAAGTCATTTATTTCTCAATGTGATAGGTGTCAAAGGGTTGGTAATATCTCAAAAAGGATGCAATGCCACTTAAAAACTTGTTAGAAATAGAGATTTTTGATGTTTAGGGAATAGATTTCATAGGGCCATTTTTTAATTCTTTCGAATATGAGTACATTTTAGTGGCAGTCAATTACGTTAGTAAATGGGTTTAAGTAGTTACTACTTGGACTTGTGACGCTAGAGTAGTCTTGGTATTTATTAGAAAGAACATATTCACTTGATTTGGTACACTTAAAGCAATCATTAGTGACAATGGAAAACACTTCCCTAACCATTAATTTAAATCTTTGCTTGAGAAATATGGTGTAACTCACATGGTCATAACCCTTTACCACCCTCATGTAAATAGCCATGTTGAAGTTTCAAATAAAGAGTTGAAAGCCATTTTAGAAAAGACCATTAATAGCTCAAGAAAATATTAGTCTAAGAGGTTAGATGACACTTTATGGGCTTATCGTACATCAGCTAAGACTCCTGTTGGTATCTCTCTTTTTAGGTTAATGTATAGAAAAGGATGTCATCTGCCTATGGAACTATAACATAAAGCATTTTGGGCTAACAAATTTCTAAACTTTGATCTCAAGAATGTAGGTGAAAAAATATTGTTGCAATTGAATGAGCTTGATGAGATTAGATGGTGGACATACAAAAGTACTAAATTATACAAAAAAAAAAACAAAGCATTGGCATTACAACAAGCTGCTGCTTAAGGAATTTTTCCTGAAAATGAACCTACTGGTGTATGATAGTTCTCTTATGCTATTTCCCTAAAATCTCAAATCAAGATAGAAAGGACCTTATGAAGTTTTCAATGTCACTAAATATGGAGTTGTCACTATTAGGCATCCAAATGATGGTAAGGAATTCAAAGTTAATAGTCACTGCCTTAAACCGTACTTCAAATCTAGGTTTAAAGTTATATCGGTGGTTGTGATGCTCAAGGATGTTTAATTAGTTTGTTCAAAGTTGAGCTAGCAACTTGTTAAACCCAGAACTTTTTGTAACTCTATCTCTCTACTCATTTTTGTTTAATTGTGTTTGATGTTTTTAGTTTTTGAGTTCTTTTTTTTTGGTATGTTTTAGTTCAATAAGTGGTGATAAATTACGTTTAAATGCTCACTAAGTTAGGTGTGATTCAATAGTGTGAGTGCATAAAAGGAGGCGTTAGGTTTTTAAAATGTGCAAAAATTTTGTTGAACATGTTAGAGACAATTTTGTCTTAGTCATGTGCCTTATATAGCTCTAGTTCCAAAATAGGTCACTCGGTAGAGACCATTTTATCTTTACCATGTGCAAGTCTTTAGTCTGGATATAGTAAGGGTTACACAGTGGAGATAATTTTATCTCAAATGTGTGTAAATGTGAGCTTTAGGTACATAAGGTATTACATGGCAGAGACCATTTTGTCTTCCCTATATACAATTGCATGGTTTTAATACAAAAGATGGTACATGATAGAGACCATTTTGTCTCCATCGTATGCATGTTGAAATTTTTAGAATAGAATGGTGTACATGGTAGAGACCATTTTGTCTCCAGCGTGTGCAATTTGAATTTTTTTTAAAATAGAATGGGGTACATGGTAGAGACCATTTTGTCTCCATCGTGTCCTTTATAAATTGATGTTATGCATTTTAAAATGTTGTGTGTGACACGACAAAGACATTTGGTCTCTGCCATATACCAAGGGCTTTTAGTCATGTCCCTATTTAAATACACCCATTTCTCTGTAACTTTTCACCTTCTCTTCATCCCCTTTCATCTTTTTCCCCCATTTTCAGCTAGAGCAAGCATCAATAAGAAAGTATTCCATCTTTTCCTCTTTACTTTTATTTCTACTTTAAGTTTGTTCTTAATTATTTATGTTGAGTAAGAATTATGTTTATTGGTATTTTGTGTGTCTATGCATGGTATACATTTTGTGTTCGTTAAAAGACATTCTACATGCTTAAGGTTTGGCCAAATTTGAGTTTATTTGTTTTTAATTCTTTTATTTGAGGTATGCTTGAATCTTTATTATTCTAGGCACTACACTAAGTATTTTTCATTTGATAAACTTGTAAAAATGACCTTTTGACTGTCAATTTTGTTCATGCATGCCTTATACTCGATTAAATGCCTCTATGAAGTGAAATTCTATTCGTTGGAAACCTACCCTTATTTGTTTTGCTTTAATTGTTAAGAGTAGTATCCTTTAGATGTTATAATGAATTGTGTGTGCTTATGTGCATGTTTGATGTAAATTTTCTCACTTATCCAACTACTGCCTCTGTCAGTTTAATTTTTGAACTAGAAATGTATTTAAGTTAATTAGTTGCTCTATTTTCAATACTATTGCCATGTTTTTATCATGGTGAATTGAAATTTTCCTTTGGAGCTTGCCTCTTTTTTTTTTTTTGCATCAATTTGGCTTTGTGAAATGGGCATCAATGAGGCATAGAGCAAGGTAATTTATAGCATTAGTTCCATTATTTAAATAGGCTTATTTAGAATTGTTCATTTTTGTTTGCATCAAGTATTTCGATTTCAATGTGTTGTTTAGATGTTAACTATTTATGTTACTCTTGAATATCTTATATTTGTTGATCAAAGTATGTTTGATTGTTTGTGTTATAATTGCCAATCTTGCCTTCCTTTTTACCTCCATTTTGAGTACTATATACATATGTCAAATACCTTTTCTTGCTTTATTGTGCTAAGATTTGTTTTTCTCCATGATGAATTATGTTAAGCTTAATGGAAATTATATGTTTTTGTAGTGGCACCCATGTGTATGATATAAGAAGTTAAATCCTCTTTTTTAACCCTACAATTAAGAGTTCCTTCATGGGTTCCATCGGAGTTTAAGGATGATTAGACTATCTTCTCAAAACTAGAATATATGGCCACTCCACACCTCAATATAGGAGTAATGGAGGAGTTTAATTTGAGAAATGATGTGGAACACCTAATAGCCAACATCAGATGGATGGAATTTGTAAGCACGAGAGAACCAGTGCACATTCAAATCACAAGGAACTTTCTAGCCACAGTAAGGATTCATATGGAGAGGAATAGCCATGAGGATGAAGGGCTTTTGAGTTTATGGCTGCAAAGGCTTTCCAATTAGATAAGTTTTAATGACTTCTCATGCTATCTTAGGTATGATCCCCATGCTCTAAAAGGCATTAAGAATCTAAACAAATAGGAGAAATGAAATGGCAAATGTGATGAAATTGAACCAATTGAGTTCTAGATTGGCAACACTAAAGCACATCATTTGAGAGACCATCCCTTGAGAATTATGTATTGATACTTAGCTTTTTCCATGTTTACTCACTTAGGGGGCCCCGAAAAGGTCAATGCCAATGAGGCTATTATTCTCTATGCAATGCAGAATGCCATCTTTTTCAATGGATGAATATTCATGGGTGTAAAAATTAATGAAATCAAGACATATTGGAAGAGGTTGAAGAAGATTACATTCAGAGGGATAGTAACAATGTTAGCCAGGGCAGTCAACCACACTATCATAGGCAGAGAAGTTGGCAATCCAGTCCCCATTGATAAGAAAATGCTTAAAAATATATTTGTATTGATTGATGACCCTAAATTCCCAAAGTAAGGCTATTTGGTTATGTCTGACAAGAGGCTTTATAGGAACCATGTGAACAAGTCATCAACAGTGCTTTCATAAGAAGAGGTTGCAACTATTATGCTATCATCACAGTAATATACTGAGATTACGACTTGCTTAGATAACCTGTTAGATGGCCAAACTCAATTGACAAATAAAATGGATCAAATTGTTACAACTCTTACCATGATGCAGTCTCGTTTTGACCACCATTTTCATCCTACTTCACCTCCATAAAATTAACTTTTTTAGGGATTTCCTGAACCCCAATTTTTTGTGAATGATTTGTTTGTATTTGCTAAGGACAACAAAATTTTATGTGTGGGGTGAGGGTATTTTAGAGATTGAATTGATAAACTTATCTGGAATTGTTGGATGTTATGCTTACTCACCACAATAGCTTTAATTTTTATGTTTGTATTACTTTTAGTAGTTATTTAAGTGTGTTGTAACTTCTTTAATTATTTTTAGTAATGCTATGTTATTTTATGTTTTTTATGGTTGTGTTTCTCTTTTATAGTTTTAACTTTATTTTCTCTAGTTTTTTCTTAATTTTTTCTTTTTGTTAACTTTACTTTTCAATCTTTATTCTTCAGCTTTTGTTTTTATCTTAGTATTATTGTTCTTTTCTTTATTTTGTTATTTTTGGTTGCTATTAAATACTTGTACATTTTTGGTTTAGTTTGCCATAATTTGTTCGTATTGTGATAGCTTGAACTTAGAATTAGAAAAACTTATTTAGATTAGTTGAATAACCAAAGAGTAGTTAGTTGTTAATTATTTTGCTTTATCATTTAGGTTCCATTAGATCAATACCAATAGGTGTCCTAATAAAATTAAAACTTTAGGCTTATTTTAGAAATAAGAAAAACCAGTGCATGAAGGTGATCAAGTGGGAATTCTTGAGCACTAAAACCCTCCTCATTATCCTTTTAAGCAAATAAAACAATTCGAAAGCAAGGCTAGAAATTACTTAGGTAGAATTTTATTGATCAAATCACTAAAAGACTTTTGACCTACCTTTTGTTAATCATTTATCCCTTGGAAGCCTCTTTGAGCCTATTAAAGTATGCTAAATGTGTGTTAATTCTATAATTGTTGGCTACAATTATTTGATTTCCCCCAACCTAAAATGCCTCTATTTTACTTTCGTAGAACTATCCATTCTAAGAGTGAGTAAGATATTTTTTTTAGGTGATTAATGTAAAAAAAGAGGGTTGTGCTATAAATATAATTCAAAAAATGGGGTACTTTGCAAATTTTTAGTAAGTTAAAATCCCTATAAATAAAATTATAAATAAATAAAATCAGAACTATGGTTCAATCTATGTAGGATGCTTTGTTGGTTAAGGGAGAAGAATTTATAGCCTTTGAAGCATTGATTAGCTAATGTGCTTATAGAAAAAAAATTTTAGATATATCTTCCCCTTAAAAATCTTCCTTTGGGAGTATTGTTCTACATTTTGGGCAATCTAACATTTGGCAATGTTATTGAATTGAGCAAGGGTTAAGTTAAGGTCTTATTTTTAGAGTGGGAAAAGTGGCAAGATGAATTAGAGAATAGTTATTCTAGATTGCATATCCTTTTCCTTTTCTTTGTTACCCATACCTTAGGCACATTACAACCTATTTAAGACCTAAGGATCTTGATTTATTTAGAGCTATTTATGGAGATGACCTTTGGATTCCAGTGTTAAAGGAGAGGTTTATGTCATCTCTTGGGTTTCAAGCACGAAACCACATATGTAAATTTTGCATGGGAATTCTTTTCTTGGTTGTTGGATTACACTAGAGTTTTAGAGTTTTTATAAGTTGTTGTAATGGTTTTAAAGCCTAGCACACATACATTAAAGACTAGCTAGTATAGTTTACATTGAATACTTTTCGGTTTAGGATTTCGATTAGTGAGTTTTGCTATAGTGTTGTTTAGACTTGTTTGAATTTGTTATTTCTTTCTTTAAGTTTGAGTATGTGGGAATGTGGTCTATTCAGTGCTTGAGATTGAGTAAAAGCTAAGTGTGGGGTATTTGATAACTCCAATTTAGTGTTTAATTTTAGTGTACTTTTGTTTATATTTTTATCTCGTTTTTGCATTTTTTTATATTTTGCATGTTAAATTCCTCTTTTTATGTCAAATAGCATAATATTGAGATTTCTCATATTTTGGTGTGCCTATTAGTGTAATTTTGACTTTAATTTAGAAATTTTAACTCGCGCATGGTAGAGACCAAAGTGTCTCAGCCGTGTTTTGGTATCTACCGTGTGCCTTGCAGAATCATCAATCCGCACCATTTCACTAAAGCACACGGCAAATACCAAAGTATCTCTACCATATGCCAAATAGGATTTGAAGCAGTTTAGTCCAGAAAAGGTATACACGGATGAGACCAAAGTGTCTTCGTCGTGTGCTAATGCTACAGTACTTTTTTAACCAATTACACACAACTAAGACCAAAGTGTGTCCATCGTGTGCCTCTTTAAACACTATAAAAGCTGCATTTTATTTGGTTCAAAAAGGCATTTTTAAGTTCTTTTAATTGTTTTTTAGCTTTAATACGTAGTTTTTAACTTTATTTATAGATTTTTAGGGTTTTATACTTAGTTTATACTTGTGAAAACTCCATTTTTTACTAGGGTTTATACCTACAATACAAAAAAAAACTATAGATATAGCTTAGTTTATAGTAGTTGTAGTTTTAGTTTCAATCAAGTTCAGCTTGGATTAAAGAGAATGAGCTACTCCAACTTCAGATCTATCATTCAAAAATGGGTTAAAGAGCTTCTTCTTCCATTATCATTAATTTTTATACTATGTATAATGAGTTATTTTCTAGTTGTTTGGGGATCTTTGAATCCCTATATCCATGTAAGATAATAACTTATTTGATTAAATATATTTACAGATGTTTCTTTTCCCTTGTTCTAATCTTGATATTGATGTTATTCAAGTATTTATATTGTTAATCTTATTCAAGTTAATGGATTTATGCTTGTTTAAAGTTGATATCATGTATGCTTTATTTTTACATGCATTTGCTATATATTTGATGGTGATTCCATAATGGGGGTTGTTAGATCTAGAGTTAATGTGTTGTAGATCCAAAAATAGAGAGAAAAATGAATAGGTATTGGGTTGGTTAGCTCCAAAATGGAAAATTAACTCATTGCTAGCATTTATAGACCTGTGCTTAAGTTAGCTATCAGATTGGCTCTAGAATAGGAAATCGGGTAGTTAGAATAGTTGGCTTCAAAATGAAAAACTTGGATTCATTTGGGTCATCCATATTTGAAATATATAATTTTATGTTAAAATAAATCTTACATTTGGTATCAGGATGATTTAATTTCAAAATAGTGTTTTTAGTCATTGTTATTATCCAATCTTTTATACTCTATTTTTACTACACTTGTTAATCTTAAACTTTTTACTTAATCAACCTTCATTTAGTTGTATAAAATTGGTAGACATAGCCCACACCATTATACACTTGGGAAATTCTTTAACACATTTTAGTAATCAATCAAGTAATTTTGTGTAAGGCCAATTCTTTTAGGTTTGATATTTTGGGATCTTGAATATATTCTTCTATATTACTTCTCAATTAAGTGCACTTGCTGAGCTATCGAGCATATGTTAGCTCTTCTTTCTAAATTTGGGATCTCAATCATCTTTCATCTCCATTGGATGGGCCCCTAGTTCTAGACTTTGAATGCCCCAATATTTCTGCCATTGTTCCTCTCAATGAAAGCACCAAATGATAATCTTAAGAATATCAAAATGAGAAGATAAAGTAGGAGCCAATCAGATTGGTAGTATACTAGAACCTATAATAAGACTAGCCTGATCGAATTAGGCATTAGCATTCTAAAGCTTAAGTCTATAAGGCACTTTGAGAGAAATTCTAAAGAAAAAGAGAGAGTTTCAAGAGTGCAATAATTATAGCCCTTGAAGGATTGGGCTATTTATAAGGTAGAAGAGAAAGAGAATAAGGTTATCCATAGAGGTACTTTAGTGGGAGTAGTTGGTAGGTAGAGGGTATGTCCATATAATGATTTGATTATTCACATCTCATAGATTGTGCCACTATGATTGATAGAAGATGATTTGCCATACCATCGGATTAGTTGGGCAGCTTATATGCTTAATTAGACCTTGATGTAGATATTCCTGAGAATGTGAAGAAAAGAGGAGAAAAAAAGAATAGGCGACATATGTGGTCTATTGCGAGCATGATTGGAGCCGCACGCAACAGAGGGAGGCTGAAATGCTTAAATTTTAGTTAGGTATTTTACTTATTACCTATGGATTGTATTTTAGAGTTATTTAATTTTGGACTTTAGTTCCCTTCACTAGTCCATGATTAAAAGCCATTTAATTATTTAGGATTTATTCCTTTTATGAGGCTATAAATACCTCATTATAAACATTGTAAGGGAGATTTGATAGATTTAATTAATTTAAGAGTATTCTCTTTGGCGTGGCCAAAATTACTTTATGGGAGGATGGCTTGATTTCTTCTATTGTATCAAGAACTATAATTCTTATCAAGGTATTTATTTTGTGGCAAATTTTGTTCTTGTATTTAAGAATTGGGTTATTCAAGTTTTACTTATTTAATTCTATTCTTCTTTATTCTGCTTTCGATTTTAATTTCCTTTGGAATTAAGGTTTAAAGTTTATTAGGATTTTTTTTTTGTTCATGTTCATGCCATATTGTGTATTTTAGGGGTTTTGGGTTTTATTCATTTCTTGGGTTTCGTGTCATTAATTGATGTGGGGTTCTATTTTAATTAGCCTTAAGGATTTTCATATCATTTATCAGAGCTTGGATCAGGATAAATTCTTATTTATCTTTTGTTAATTTGCTATTTTATTATTTAATTTTTCTTTATAATTGAAATTTCGTAATTATTTTTTTGGTCTTATCAATTTAGTGTTTTCCTTTGTTCCCAAATCTATTCCTTTAGGTTTTTCTTTGTTCTTACATTAGATTTTATGTTGTTTGATGTTTCTAATAAATAAATAAAATTGATGATACTGTTCACATTACTATTTATGGTACTATTCATCCAAAAAAGATTGCAAGAAGTGTTTCAATGAGGAATTTCATCTAATTGGTGTGAAATAATAAGATTACAATTATTTGGGTAGAGTTTATCCTTATCTCATATTGTCTTACTTTAGACATATTGTTATTTTGTCTTAAAATTAGACAAGTATTCTAATTTCTTCATTTTGGTAATTTTGCTTATAGTATTGAACCTATCTTCTTTGTTAAGGATTTCTCATTGCATTCCTTATTGTATTTGTTGCTTGTGAATCACTTTAACTTGAGTTTGAGTTCTGAAGTGCAATTGAAGATAACAAGCTTGAGTTGGAAAAGGCTTGAGCATCTGAGCTTGAAGAGGGTAAGAGCTAATTTTAAGTGAAACACAAATAAATGTGAGGATGTATTATTACAAGGCAAAGTAAAATTCAAATTAATAAGAATGGCATGGGTTAAAGGAAAGTATGAAGTGTGTGATGCCTTAATGATATGGAATTGCAGTTTAAACAACTTTCCTAAACAATTAAGTAGAATGTGTAAGCAAGAGAAAAAGATAAAGGAAGAGCAAGTTTTCATAGAAGAAATTATTTATGAAGCTGAAGAAGACTCTATAGATTTGTTTGATGGTGTTGGTGAAAGTGATGGAGAAATAATTGATAGCAAGGATGATATTGATTGTTTGAGTAAACATGAAGAAGATTGTTTGATCGTCAAAGAAGATCAACATGTTACAATTGCTCCTCTGTTGCTTAAGGAAGGTGAATTGCAAATGGAAAATGAAGGACATCATAATCCTAGTCACAAGGATGTATTTAGGACTAACCATGTTTTGTCTAGTTTCTTTTTTAAATTGAACGAAAATAATGAGTTCTTTTCTAAAGAAGCCTTCATATTATTTCCATTTGTCCAGAAAATTATTTCCGAAGATAAACTCATTCCTCAAGTTTCAATTTATATCTTAAACAATATGAAGATTCGAGGATGAATCTTTTCTAAAGAGGAGGGTATGATGTAAATATTCCTGAGCGTGTGAAGAAAAGAATAGGTGACATATATGGTCTGTCGCAAGTGTGACAAGAGCCACGGGCACCATAAAGGATGGCTGAAATGCTTAAATTTTAGTTAGATATTTTACTTATTATCTATGGATTATATTTAAAATTATTTAATTTTGGGCTTTGGTTTCTTTCATTGGCCCATGATTAAAGGCCTTTTAATTATTTAGGATTTATTCCTTCTATAAGGATATAAATACCTCATTATAAACATTGTCAGGGAGATTTGATAGATTTAATTAATTTGAGAGTATTCCCTTTGGCTTGGCCGAAATTACTTTGCGGGAGGATGGCTTGATTTCTTCCATTGTATCAAGAACTATAATTCTTATTAAGATATTTACTTTGTGGTGAATTCTGTTCTTGTATTTAAGAATTGGGTTATTCAAGTATTACTTGTTTAGTTATATTTTTTTTATTCTGCTTTAAGTTTTAATTTCCTTTGAATTAAGGTTTAAAGTTCATTAGGATTTGTTTTTGTTCATGTTCATGCCATATTGTGCATTTTAGGGGTTTCGAAGTTTATTCGTTTCTTGGATTCTGTGTCATTAATTGATTTGGGGTTCAGTTCTAATTAGCTTGGGGATTTCCGCATTAGACTTATCACACATGTTTGATAGGATTCGTCTTATGTGAGCAGCTTTTGTCTTGTGGAATAGACCTTGGGCATTGAGTTAGTATGGACTTTAAATGACAATATGAATTGCAAGTAATGATATACTTGTATGTTTTTCTTTTCAAATTAACAATATTAGGTTCATACAGTAAATGAATTTTGAAGAAAATATATATATTCAAGAGAACTAATAATTATTTTTGTCGTGCTAATTTAATAATTTTAATTTGTTGCTTTCAATTGTTGTAGCAATTGCCCTTAAAAAAAGTTTGGAAAAAAAAATTACTAATACATAGAATGAAGTTATTTTAAACTCATTTGAACATATTTACGGCTTTTACTAATTATTTTGATCGAGTTTAAGGACAAGTGTTTATGCATTTGTGTGTGTGATGCGTTATTATGTGCAAGTTTGTGTCTTCCTATACTATGTAATTCTAGATGGCCTTTGTGCTTTGCGCATCATCTTGTATATTGGTATGTGGGTGCATAATTGCATTCTTCTATGTGTGCATCATTTCTAAGTACTTGGGGATTTGAGTAGATGTTACCAAATCCATTTACAAATCCTATACCAAGAGATGCATTTTATGGGCATATAAAGTTATTGGGTTTGCGTAGATGTTGAATATACTACTTGTGTATTTTATATAACTTTTCCACTGATATCAGTTCACACAATTTTTTAATATAAAATATTTTTTTCATTTCCATCCTTATGCTTAAAAGTCATTTGTTGTTATATATATATATATATATATATATATATATATATATATATATATATATATATTATTGTCCTCAATGTATGCATGGTCACATGGCCTGTTTACATATGAATCTTGTAAAATTAAAGAGAGAGTTGGTCCTATCACGTGAAATTGGGAGGTGTTGAAAAAAAAAACAGTTGAATCATCCAAGATGGGATCCGACCCGATTAAATTAAACATAAATTAATTAATTTATTAATTTATATTTAATTTACTTTTTTTAGTGGTAACTGAACATTTTTTATCTGTTATTCTAGTGGCTAGTTACCACTTAAGATACTGAACTTGAAAAACAATATAACATAAAAACGAAAAATATAGAAAAAAAGAAAACTCCCAGTTTCTCTTTATGGATATTTTTTTCTTTGAAAAAATTAGTTCTTTAATTCTTGAAAATTAAAGTTTATGTTTCTTTTAGAGTTATTTATGTCATGAAAATTTTTCATACATTTCGTCAATTGTTGATGTAATTTATTATTGTCATAGATTATATATAATTTGGGGTATTTAGTATTTTTTATAAAATAAATGTGAATAATATAAATTCTAACACATTGGCGGTATGATAATGACATCATAAGAGTGGTTGGAAAAAGAGCCGAATCGCTCCAACTTTGTGCTGCGAATTTGAGAAATCTTTTAAATACTTCATTCTAATAATAGTTCAGATCTGTCATGGATGCCATGTGATCATATTAATTAGCTTCATTCACCTTAACCACCTGCTACGATGATGGACTGAAGGAGAAGAAATCCCATCACCAACACTCTCCGTGCACCAAGAATTGTTAGACTTCCTTTCATGTCCAAGATCAACATTATCAAAGGTGCTTGTTTGTGGATCAGGACCGGGAAAACATAGCCTTTTCTTCACGGTACTACTCATCTTTTCTCTGTCTAGGGTTGATGGCCTTTGCCTTGGAGCACTTTGTGACCGAAATCGGGCTTTGGTTGATGCAGTGGCAGCCATGTAATTAGCCACCGAAGAAACAGACAGAAGATTTTGAGGTTTTGATGGTGAGTTGAGAATAGGAGAGGCAGCGGAATATGATCTAGGCCTTTGTTTTTGGTAGTGATGATATGAGTTGGGCTTGTCGCCTCTTGGGGTCGATAAATTGAAAGGTTGAGAAGTGTCTGCTTCTACAATTTTTATTGATTCTCTTTCTCTATTCTGCCTATTTCTTGGTTTTTCTTCTAATTCTCCTTCACTTGCATATGTCTCCCTACTGGGTCTCCATATCTTTACCAAAACCATGAAACAAGTTAGTGATATGCATCACGTGAGGAAAGGAGAAGGGTAATTTTAAGCCAACCTTTTTTGAAAAAAAATAATTAAATTAACTTAAAAAAAAAAAAAGTCTTAGTGTTAAAACTGAAGCAATGCTATAACCAAGTTTATCATATTCCAAATGAATATACTATAAAATAAATAAATAAATTAGAGGTTAAAGACTAAATGTTTAATTAAGGTTAAAAACTCTCTCAAAAAAAAAACCAAATAAGTTAGATTCAAAACCAGTCTAGTTCCGCCGATTTCCAATTTGCCCGTCCAATTTAACAGTTCTTCAGCGGATATTAATCAAATATGGGAGAAAAAACTGAAACATAGTTAATTCAGTTGAACTGACCGATTTTTTACAACATTGGTTATAACATGCATAGATTAAGCCCTAATTAATGAGAAGTGAAAAGGTAAAACCTTGTGAGTGAAAGCTTGGGCAAGTGCCTTCTCCCTTTTCAAGGCAGCTTCTTTTGTTTCCTGCAACATTACTTGAATGTCACTGAGCGATTGTTGCTGTTCAAGTTCATCATGTAAATTGCATTTGTAGATTGTAAAATTCCTAAAGGGGAAGAGCATGTAAATTGTAAATTAAATTAAACTTACATCGAAATTCCTAGTTGTGGAGATGGGATTTGGGGTTCCTTCAAAATTAGAAAGCCTGCTTATTTGACCTCTTACTCTAGATTGTACTCTCATTAGAGCTTGCATACATCGGAGAGTCCTCTTTGCTCTCTTTCTTACATTGTATCCTCTCACTACTGCTTGTAGTTTCACTAATCCCTTCAATGCACTCAAAGCTCTTCTTGCCTAATTAATTCAAACTCCACAATTAATTAACTGAATATGTTTTGGTACGCAATAAGCGGGTGCACCATATTAATTGTTTTGATTATCCAATCGACAGCAGCGCAACCGGATTAATACTCTTAATTAACTATTCAAGCACAGTTTAATTAATAATTAATTAAGCTAATTAATTAATTACCAGATATCCTCTAAAAGCTGTCTGGATAGCAATGGCAGCAATATGTTGCTTAAGAAAGAGGGAAGGCCTGGTTAGCCTAACAACTTCCACAGCTGCCTGAGCAGCTGCTGTGGTGGCCATGGCTCCTGCAAGTGCAGCATCAGCTTCTGCGGAATGCTTTATTATTACTGTTTCTTGGCTATTTGGACGCTTATTCCTGAATATCCATCTTCTTTTGCTTCTCTTCTGCAAACAATTACACCAAAATTATTTGTTAATTAATTGTTCAAAGTTCAAGAATAAGTAAATTTTCACATTTTCTTGTAAGTAAATTTTCACCTTTTCTTCATCTTCTTGTTCTGGATTTTCTCTTCTTCTGCTGCTTTTCTTCTCATTGTCCTTTGTAGGAGACCTGAAAGCCCTTTTAACAGCAGTCAACCAAGTGCTTCCTCCAATCTTCCCCATTAAAAAAATACTGGACAAGGAAAGCAGTAGAAATTTTTATAAATAAAAACTGACAAAACTCAAGTATGATAAACTAATAGTAATGGTAGAGTAGATGATATCTTTAAATGCTAAATGAACAGAGATATATAAATGAGAAAGAAAGGGAAAGGGAAAATTAATTTGGGCTGGTGTTCAGAGAAGAACTTGTCCCTGCGAATGGAAACACAAAAGGGCCTTCATTTATGCGATCACAAGTATACTCTTACGTTCCAAAGATATTAAGGTTGGCACATCCTTGAAACACTTTCATTCTTCTGATTTTTTTTTTTTTTCTCCCTTTAAGACACTTTTTAGTGCATGCAGCCCATAGACGGATCTAGGATGTTAAACTCAGACATGAAAATCAATATTAACAGAGAAATTTTGGTTGAAATCAATATTAAAAAAATAAATAGTTAAAATTAAAATTATAAATTTAAAATTTATGAAAGAAAATTATTTTTTGAAAAGATAAGATTCTTATGATACATGTGTATCCGTCCTACTCTAACGTGGACCGCTATAATAGGAACACTATAATAAATTGACAAGTTAAAATGTATATATAATTAAAAAAAAAAATGAAGTGTTCAAAACATAGTAAAGATACCTTGTGTTTACAGATGTATATTACGGCGAGTAATAACAGGAACAATGATCACTTATGGCATACTTTAAAAAAGAAAAAGAATAGTTAACTATATGCGTCATTTATAATAAAAAGTTCCCTCGAATTTGTCTCAAAAACTTTATTAAAGGGTCTTACACGCTTAAAATCTATTTAAAAGAATATCTTCCTTCACGTGTATGGTTTAAGAATCATACTTAATAAAGAATCGGGGCGTATATTAAAATTTATGGATTAAAATTTCAATTATAATATTTTTAAAGTTGAACCAGTAAACATTAAAATCGTCTAAAATATAAATTCTAACATATTTCTCTCAACATTTTTTTATATTAAAAATTTTAAAATACTAATAAATATATAAAAAAAATCTTTCAGTTAACATAATAATTAATCATATTTAAAACAATAGTTCAAATTGATAAGTTATAAATTATAGTTCAAATGATTAATTTTTCAATTTTTATTATATTTATTTCTTAACTTCAACTCAATATTTAACACAAAAATATTTTACATGGTCAATAATAAAAAAAACGAAAAATAAATGATAAATTTTAAAAGATACAAAATCGCACTTAAAAGGGAACAAAATTATTATCATTTTTCTTATGTTGTAAATGTTAAAATAGGCAAAACTATAAAATCGTATCACATCTTTAAACAATAAATTAGTTTTAATTTACAGTTTTACTGACATTATAAATGGTATTGCAGAAAAAATAAATATTGTAAATGATTTACAGTATTCGATGTTCAAGTGATTGGTATGCACTGATTTTATGCGTGCCAATATGTAGGCATAATTAGATAATATCAAATTTTTAAATTAAATTTTGAGACATCTCATTAGACATGCGTCCTTGAATTTTGATATAGTGAATGCATATACTGAGGTGTGCACAATTTCTTACTGTTGAATTAAAATTTATAACATTATTTTATTTTTAATTGGATGATCCACAATCACATATGTATACTATATATGCAATTTGCATACGATATTGCAACTCTGCGTCAGCCCAAGTGTTAATTCAGTAGCTATGCATTCGCATTCAATTAGATGATCGACAAAATCAAACATTTAATTGGACGGCACATAACGCAGCGCATCCAAACGCTGGTAGGGCTTTTGTTGTCAGCTGGTTGGAGAGGACAACATCAAAGAGTGAGGAATCTCTCGAGAATGCTGAAAGCTGGAGAAAGAAAAAGCGATAAAGAGAAATGAGTTCTTTTTTTTTTTTCTTAATGTTTTTGTATGTCTTAAAATAATAGTAATAATAAATATCTGAGCATTCTCATGGTCTCACATGCTAAGACAGTCCAAAGCACAAAAAACTTCTCTATTTTTCTTAACTTTTCTGTATGACCTGCCCAATTTGAATCTGCCCAAAAGTAATAATTTGAGCTCAAAGAAAATTTAAATGGACCAAATTCGATTGATTCAAAGACGTCAGAGTTTAATCCAATTCAAAAATATCTGCAATTTAAATTCATAATCCGACAATTTTATTAACAAATTAAATTTAATTGAAAGAAAAAATATTTAATTGTTTAAATTTTTAACGATAAAAATTATTAGTAAAAGAAAAAAATTTTAATGAAAATCATAATTAAATAACGTACAATATATATTGTATTTTATTTTTTTATTTTTTTATTTTTTCGATTTTGTTATGCTACTCACGGTTCATCTACTAACTTACTGCTTAGTGATACTTTTTTTTCATTAAATCATGATATTTTAAATCTAAAACTGAATTTAATATTTCAAAAATTTTAAATTTGTAAAATTTACATTTCGATTTGCAAATGGTACTTTCCTAAATAAATAGTGGCACCAAAATATGAATAGTATTTTTTGTGACTTATGAATACTGTCATTTTGGACAATCCAAGGATTGAATTTGGGGTAAAAAAAAAATAAGTATATTTCAGGTTTTAAAAATTGACATTAAAATTCAAATCACGTTTGGTAGTAAAAATAACATATTTGACCCGTGGTAAAAAAATTTGATTCAAAACACCCAAAAGGTCAAACCGATGTTATGATAGTTATATATAATGCCAATTATTTATTTTAAGTTGACCTTAAAATTTTTAGTCCAACGCGAATCTTCCCGAAAATAGTGAGCCAAAGTGAAGAAAATTCAAGAATATAACCCAAACTCAAAAATAATTGAAAATCAGCTTGACTCAAACCCGTGATCCAAATGCTTTTTATTAAAATTTATTTTACTGTGTTTTTTCTATAAATTATAGTTTAATCATAATATATATATATATATATATATATATATATAGTGTTATTAATATTTCCAACTTAAGTTTTATATAAATTAGATTAAATTGAAAAAAAAGGTTAAATGTCTAATTTTTATATATATAAATTATTTTTTTATATAAAAATAGTTGCATCCAATTGTGGTGGGTTCAAGCTCCCACTATTTGAGGCTAAACAGATGGAGATTTTCTTCTATAAAAGGGATTTTCCATCTCCATTCAAGGCAGACTCTTCTTTAGAGCTTAAAATATTAGGAAGCTCATGTGCTGAACACACATGTAATCTTTTGAAAGCTTAGAGTATTATCTCCAAAAAATAAACTTGTAAATTTAATTTTGTTTTCAGAAAACTTAAGTATTCTCATGTGTTAAGCTTTACTTTCTTGTAATTTATTTTCATTTAGTGACGTCCGAGATTTCAAGGGATGTTTATTAAAGATCTATGAACATGGATGCAAAAAATATAAGGTATGTGGTATAACAACCCACTATACTATTCGGTATAGCTCTCGAAGAAGGGCTATATATTTCAGCCGATATACCTGTTTAATGCATTACAAGCATTATGCAAACAAAGTTTTTGATGCACAAGATCAGCATAAGCCGCAAGTGCAGAGCATACTTATGAATGCAACAACACTTGAACACAGATATGAAAAATATAATTTTATAAATGAAAATAAATTACAAGAAAGTAAAGCTCAACACATAAGCATACTTACATTTTCTGAAAATAAAATAAAATTTACAAGTTTATTTTTGGAGATAATACTCTAAACTTTCAAAAGATTACAAGTGTGCTAAGCACATGAGCTTCCTAATATTCTAAGCTTGAGAGGATTTTTTGCATAAAGAAGAATCTGCCTTGAATGGAGATGGAGAGTCCCTTTTATAGAAGAAAATTTCCATTTGTTTAGCCTCAATTAGTGGGAGCTTGGACCCACTACAGTTGGATGCAACTACTTTTATCAATTAGTGGGAGCTTAGACCCACTTATTAGTATCTGTGAAGTAGCCATTTGAACCACTTTGGAGTTAGTGGAGACACTACATGTAGGGAGCAGATATTTGTTAAAGATAAGAAAAGAATCTAATCATTTTCTTTTTTCTTTTACTTTTACTTTTTTTATGGGCCTGTTTAGGCTTTGGGCCAGGCTTGCTTATAGAGTATGGATCTTAAAACGAATCCATATTAAAAATAAAGGTCCACTAAGGTGGAGGAAAAATACTAAAATAATCATCCTCATTATCATCTCCTAAGTCGATAATGGGCTCAGAATTTAAAGATGAGGCTTTTGAAGGAACTGTGGAGGCTTTTGAAGATGAGGCCTCACTTTGGAGAAGTTGGGCCATAATATGGAAATATTCTTCCTTAGTTTTTTCTGGTGCCAGTTGGGTTTGTGAAAAGGACTTCTAAGCCAAAAACTGAGAGACTTCTGGGCTTGGTTTGGTGAGTTCTTATGCTTGGAGCCATTTCATGATACCAGGTTTTTTGATGCTATTTGGGACTACAAACTTAGTCAACCAACAAATTTGGAATCTTCGGATCAATATCATTTGGGCCTTATTTTGTTGATATTCTAAATACCATGCTGTTATCTATGGCATATAGAATTTTATGGCAAAAAGCATATAGGGATGGAATTGTCTTTTCCTGTTTGAAGGTTTATAAGTATTTTTGAACAGTTGATAGCCTTCCTGGACTGAAGGTTTTAAGATCTCAAGAGAGGCTCCGTATAATTTCCACCAATGGTTGAACCAAAATGAAATTTTTTAGGGGCCTATTTTTAGGAAGAAAAATAGTCAAGTGTGGCTAAATTTTTGGTTTTAGAGTAGGAATTCATTATACCAGTCTTATTGGTAATCCCAGTAAGCGTATATCCTACAATGATTTAGGATTGTTTGGAAGATAACTGGAAAGTGTTTGGGGGTATGAAGAGCCGATTCCCATTCAAGTGAAGAAAGGATTTTATGAATTTTGACGGTGGAATATAGGATTTCAGGGCTATTTTTGGGATTATGAGTAGCCGTTACAGAACCTGTAGATTCCAATATTGCTAAGTAATAAGGCTGGGGTTTTGTTAAATCCTAAGGTTTAAAATAACAGCCTTTTGGAAAAATCTGAGATATGGCCTGTTGAGGATTTTAAAAATGAAAACCGTCCTCAATAGTCCATATATATTGAAATTCAGATTTTAAAAAATATTCTGCTTTTGGTAGTTTTGATTGAGACAAGACTCATTTAAAATCATTTTAGGATAAAACTATTTATGAAAATTCCTCTTACGAGGGTTTTGAAATGATATCTTGACAAGATTTTTTTGAAATAATAATTTTATTGCAAGATGATTCTTGCAATATTTTTGAAGAAATTTGAGAAAGGGTTTTTGGAGTTGAAGACTCTCATTTCTCGATTTTTGCAATAGAGTTTAGATTTTTACCTATGAATGCCTCTTTTCTGTAATTTTTGCTTTTAAGGCCTCAATTTCTGAGACAGTCTTTAGAGCTTGAAGCCTTTTCTCTTTTTGGGGTTTTAGGATTTCTTCATCTTCTAGGGCCTTTTGGAGCCAAAACTTTAGTTTTTGATCCTTTTGAACAGTTTGGATCCAATTTTGGATCATTTGGGCCTACTATTTGGCTTTTTCTTCATCTTCTTCAACCGCTTGGGCCCAAGATTTTATTGGAATAGCAGTAGAGACTGGTGGTTTTGTCTCTCTTTTCATCTGGTTCCTTTTGGACCTATTTTCCCTTTTTTTTTATTTTTTGGGCATTTGTGGGTTCACTCAAGACCTGTTTTGAAGAAACTCTCTGGTCAGAAAATCTGGAATTGAGTTTTTATCTCTTCAAATAAATTTGATTTCAAAGTCAAAAACACTAAGAATTGCTTGCCATCTAACAAAAATCTATTTTGTTGCAATGTTTTGAACATCTTTTTGTAAAATTTCTTTAGCAGATTTACAATCAATGCAAAGCAAAAACTTTTAATTAAGTAAATCACTTTGAAATTTTTGAATGCACATGACAATCGAAATAATTTCCTTGTTGATGGTTGGATAATTCTTTTAGCAGTCATTTCAGTGTGCAGATGTATATTGGACAATATATTTTTTGCCATTGACTTTTTGTTTTAATATTCCCCTATATCCTATGTCTGAAGCATTTATTTCTATAGTTTTAAATGCTGAAGGGTCAGTAAAATGCAAACATGGGATTTCTTTTACCTGTTTTTTGATTTGTTGAACAACTCTAGTGTGTTCATCGGACCAAGGCACTGGATTTTTCTTTAACCTATCATGCAAGGGTTTTGCAAGGAGGTTAATGTTTGGACAGAAATCTAAAACATAATTTAAACTTCCTAAAAATCTTTGGAGTTGGCTTTTGTCCAAAATTTTATCAAGAAATTTTTTTGCAAAAATTAAAGATCTCTTAAGTGGAGTAATTGTTACTTGGGTAATATAATGACCTAAGAAATGAATTTTTGTTTGAAAAAGAGAGATTTTGATTTAGAAACTACTAAGCCATTTCTTCTTGCTACCATGAAGAAAGTTTTAAGTCTTTTAAATGTTGTTCCAAAGAGTTTGAAAAAATCAAAATATCATCTATATATACTATGCAGAATTTTGAATAAGGCGCAAAATATCATTCATTATTCTTTGAAATTCTGAGGGAGCATTTTTTAATCCAAATGGCATTACTATCCATTCATATTGTCCAAAAAAAACATTGAAAGCTATTTTATAACGATCTTTTTGGTTCAATTTGAATTTGCCAAAATCCTGATTTCAAATCAAATTTTGAAAAGACTAAGGCAAAATGTAAACCTTGTAAAAGAACTTTCTTTATTTGGAATCGGATATCAATTCCATTTCAAAGCTTTATTTAAAGGTTTGTAATTTATCACAAGTCTGGGTGTACCTTTTTCTATTTCTCAGTTTTTGCTTACATAGAAAGCTGCACAACTCCAATGAGACCTGGATTTTACTATTAATTTTTTAGAAAGTAATTCACGAATTTCATTTTTACAATGATTCCTGAGTTCGTGATTCATTTAAATTGGCCTAGCTTTTGTTGGGATTAAGTCTTCTGAAAAATCATTTTCATATGGTAAATCTACCATATGTTGTTTTCTTTCCCAAAAAGTGTTTGGTCTGAATAAATTTCATTTTCAATTTTATTTCTAAAATCTTGAATTTTTTGTTGAATGAGTTTAGTCTCTAAATTATTCTGGATTCTAGAGAATGAAACATCATGTTTTAAAAATTGAAGATGCTTTCGTTTTCCTTGAATTAAAAGATTTAATTCATTTTTGTAAACAGAACAAGCTTTTAAAAGATTTAAATTTCTTATTTTAGGTTTTTCAATAAAAGAGAAAATAATTTTATTTCCTTTAGATTTAAAAGAAATACTATCATAATTTACAGAATAGGGAGTTATCATATTGATAAACGGAGTAACTAAAATGACACTATGATTTATATTTTCTAACAAAAAAAAGGAATTTTTATTGAAACGGAACCATTTTTTATGGTGGCTTCAGTTTTGCTTTTCATAATCATTTTTGAATTATTTGCTGCAGGAAGTTTTTCATTAGTTTCTTTAGCAAATCTTTTTGGAATAATATAATTTTTTAAGCAATTTAAATCTGCACCGGTATCAAAAAGGACAATTGTTTCAATTTAAAATTATCAAGTGTTATTTTAATAAGATATTTTCTACTAGTAACCGTTCTTAAAACAAACAAGAAATCCTTTGGAATTTTTTCCAGGTTTTCAATTTCTTTTCTTGTGTTTTCAAAATCATCATCATCATCGTCATCATCTTCTTCTTCTTCTTCTTCTTCTTCAGAAGAGTATTCTTCAGTTTTATTTTGTTCAGTATATTTTGAAACTAATTGTTGAAGAAGGTCAGAGTCAGATTGTTATTTTTGTTTGAGAATTTTCAACTCTTATTTTACTATTCCAATTTCTTCTTGAAGTGATTGGATAGTAACATGGGGTTTTTTCTGTGATTTTGCTCCTAAGATTTTTGTTAAATCATAGGGATTTGTTTTGATCAAAGTCAAACCAGAAGGTGAAGGAGATTTAGGTGTTTTATTTTCAAAAGATTTCTAGAGTTTTTCTATAATTTCTTTATGAAGTTTTTTATCTTCTATTTGCTTTACGATATCAAGCATCAACTTTTGATCTTTTGTTAAAATATTTATAGATTTCAGTGATTCTAAATCAGAACCATTTTTTGTTGAACTATATGTGGATGTTGCTAAATCATCAAATTTCATAGAATTATCTTCTTTAGATAAATCTGTTTGAGTTTCTTCTTCTAAAGTTCCAACTAAAAGTAATAAAATTTTTTTGTTTTATTTCATCTTCTAATTGTAATTCATGAAGTCTTTTATTTACCTTACAGTATCTTGAAATATTTCCAGGTTGATTACATTTATAGCAAACAACTTGTTTTTTATCATATTTCTTGAAAGATTTTTTTAATTGAATTTTGCTTTCTATAGGTTTTTCTAGATTTAGATTTCCTATAGAAGTTTTATTTATTTGGTTTTGGAAAAAATATTTTTCGAGATTTTTTGTGAGATTTATTGTGGGATTTTGAACAGGAACCTCCACAATATTTAGCTTGGTTTCCTGTAGGAATTTCAAACTATTTACGAAACAACCCTAGTTTTTATCGTGTTTTCTTCATTTCCAATTTCAAATGTTTTTAAAGTTTTAAGTCCTAAAAGATTTTTAAACCTTCTTTTTGTGTAAAGCTAATCACTTCTCCATATGTTAAATGATTATATGGGATTTGATTTATTCTGAAAACTTCTTTTATTCTATTTCTATCCTTTTCTTCTAAGAGAGTTGGTAAACCAGCTAAGAATTTTCTTTGCAAAGCAGTTGATTGGAATCTTCTCTAAGCATGATTCTAGTTAGAAATGTATTTTTATAGTTTTGGAATTTAGATAGACTTTTACACCTAAGATTTGATAGTAATTCTGCATTTTTATCTTTTAAATGAGATGGATCTCCTATGAAGTGCAAACTAATTGTGTGGATTAGTGTTGTGACTGCGTCTGGAATAGGGTTTCCTAACTCATTGAGGATGGGAGTTCCTTCCTCTGTTGTTTGAATAGCACCTAAAATTTCTAACTGTTGTTGTTCAGTAAGATGAAAATCCCACAAACCTTTTAATTGACCTGAAAAACCTGCTATTAGGAGTTCAACTATGGCTCTATCTGGGGTATTTGTTTGGATTTTGTAGGCATTTGAAGCTATAGTCATCTGTTGTAGAAGACTAAGGATATTATACTTAGACATACCATCTATACTCCATTCATAGACAGTAGAGACATTGAATTTGGACTGAGATAATACGTTTGGTCTATTTTCTATTCCTAAGTCTAGAGCAGCTACCATGGCTAAAGGTGAAGGTGAACTTCGTAGCCAATGGAGTCTGGATAACTCCTGTTTTTTACTTTCGTTAGAGTCAGAGATTTGATCTAAGATGCTGACCATTTTATTTTTCTCTAAGGTATCTTGTTCAACCATAGGAGCAGAAGTAGAGGATGACTCTATCCTACTTAACTAGTCTTTCAAGGCTTGAGTAAATTCTAATTTACCCTCTTTAAATAATTTTTGACTAGTTTTGAATACCTGAAAAGGTTTAGAGATCGGTTTTTTTTTAACTTAGATTATGTGGTTTCAACAGGGGAAACTATAGAAGTTTTTTGGTGCTCATCTATCCTAGTTAATTGTTTTGCAATTGTACTAAGATGAGTATTTGTAAAATTATTCTGTTGAATAATGTTTTTAATATCTTTATCCGTATTTTCATTTGGAGTTTTGTAAGGACTAGCTTTTACTAATTGGTTTTAAATATGTTATTTTTATACGTCTTAATGGCAGATGTGTTGACTGTATTTTTCTACCATCAGACATTTTCCACTCTGTATCCTTACTTCTAGAAGTTATAGGATTAATAGTTTTTGTTGAAATGGATATGAATTTTTTTCTTGCAAAGCATAAATTTCAAACCAATCAAAGAACAGAATTTGTGTTTTATTTTCAAAAACAAATTCATAATATTTTTCTTGAATTCTTTTCTTTTTCTAGAAAATTTTTAAAGAACCATGTTCTTTTTCCTAGATTTTCTTTTAAATAGAAATCTTTATGTAAATAGGTTTTGTCTACTTCAAATTCTTTTTCAATAACATTCAATTCATTTATAATATTGTCTGTTACTGCTAAAAAAGATAGTGAAGTAGGTGGTGAAACATGTTGGGGTTCCTCATTTAAAACTTGTGGTCTAGTATAGATCTGGTGAGGAACAGTTGTTGAATAGTCAACGTTTGAAAAGAAGTACTTGGAATGCTAGAATAAGAAAATCTTGGTTTTTAAAAACTTTCCTCCTTATCTGGAAAATGAATTACCGAAGGAAGATTTAAACCTCTTCAATGTTTATAGTACTGGTAAAGGAACCAGAGTCCAGAAAATTGACAGTTGAAAGCTCTTGAAAAGCTTAATTTTACCCTTTCATCAGCATACTGAGTAATTTCTTTCATATGAGTGTTTGGTTTTGATTTTCCTGGAGATTTAGTTTTTACAGCACCTTCTAAAATCCATTATTTAGGAAGATCTATATCCTTCCAAATGTTGGTTTCTGGAATTATTGTATTTGCTCCAGATAAATCAGTCTGTAAAAACAAAGTCTCTCTTCTTTGTAGTTATATTTTTTACAGATGTAAAGGCAAAAAACATTGCTTTATAATGTATTCTAAAAATAATAGCTACTAGAATATATCCTTTCCAGTATTTTATAATTATGAGTTTTAATTTGTAAAACCAAAGATTTCAAAATGTTTGGATCTACAAGAGATAATGAAATATTTTGGTGAGCATTCAAAAGAGATTGGTCCTTGTAAAAGATTCGACTCAACTGAGCTTATAATGGAATCATGAAAATCTAAAAACCTTGCATCTCTTAAAACACAAAGAATTGAGTTGTTTAATCCTTCTCTAGTTAAAGGTTTTATTTCTACTTGAACAAGACCTATATGAATGTATTCATATTTTCTGTCTATGTATTTTTGTAAAGTTTTTTGAGAGAGAAGATGAATAGTTTCAAATGGTTTTGAGATTTGAACTCCTCGTTCTTCCGTTTTAATAATGAAATCAGTTTTTATGAGTTTTTGAAAAATACTGTTCTCATAAACTTGATCTCATTTTATTTTTGGAATTTTCCAATCGTTTATTGATTTTTGAAAATCTTCAGTAGTGAATTTTTCACTGTTTACAATGTTTGATCTTTGTGATCCTAGATCCAAATAGTTTGAGATAGAAGAACTAGATAAAGAAGTAGTTCTACAAAATAAATTATCCATATTTTGAAAATTAACTCTTGTTTTAAAAGATTTTTTATTTCTCACCTTTATAACCTTACAATGGATTTACAGCCCTAAATGCCTATCCATCGGCTAACACGGGACTTACTACCCTGCAACTAAACCTGACCCAGATAACATTTCAAAATATGTTTAGAAAATAATTAATTTTAAAAATATAAATAAGTTATTGTATAGATCTACCACCCCCCAGTAGTTCTACAAAATAAATTATTCATATTTTAAAATTAATTATTTTTTGAAAAGATTTTTTATTTCTCACCTGGATAACCTTACAATGGATTTACAGCCCTAAATGCCTATCCGTCGGCTAACACAGGATTTACTACCCTACAACTAACCTTTACCCAGATAATATTTCAAAATAATTTCAAAAAATAATTAATTTTAAAAATATAAACAAAAAATAGGGTTTTGTTTGTGATTTTGCCTAAGATTTTTGTTAAATCATAGGGGTTTGTTTTGATCAAAGCCGAACTAAGAGAAAAGGTTAAAAATATAATAAAAAAAGTTTTTAGAATAAATCAAATCCCATATAATCATTTAACATATGGAGAATTGATTAGCTTTATGCAAAGAAGGTTTAAAAATCTGCCACGACTTAAAACTTCAAAAACATTTGAAATTGAAAATGAAGAAAACACGACAAGAACTAGGGGCATTTTGTAAATAGCTGATAGCCTTCCTGGATTGAAGGTTTTAAGATCTCAAGATAGGCTCCATATAATTTTTACCAATGGTTGAACCAAAATAGAATTTTTAAAGGATCTATTTTTAGGAAGAAAAATAGACAAGTGTAGCTAAATTTTTGGTTTTGGAGTAGGAATGCATTATACCAGGCTTGTTGGTAATTCCAGTAATTATATGTCCTACAGTGATTTAGGGTTGTTTGGAAGTTAACTAGGAAGTATTTAGGGGTATGAAAAGCCGATCCCTATTCAAATGGAGAAAGAATTTTATGGATTTTACGGTGGAATATGGGATTTCAGGGCTATTTTTGGGGTTATGAGTAACCGTTACAGAACCTATAAATTTTAATTTTGCCAAGTAATAAGGCTGGAGTTTTGTTAAATTCCAAGATTTAAAATACCAGCCTTTTGGAAAAATCTGAGATATGGCCTGTTGAGGATTTTGAAAACGAAAACCATCCTCAATAGTCCATATATATTAAAATTCAGATTTTACAAAATATTGTACTTTTGGTAGTTTTGATTGAGACAAGACTAATTCAAAATCATTTTGGAATAAAACTATTTGTGAAAATTCCTCTTTCGAGGGTTTTGAAATGATTTCTTCTCAAAAGTTTTTTGAAATAATAATTTTGTTACAAGATGATTCTTGCAATATTTTTGAAGAACTTTGAGAAAAGGTTTTTGGAGTTGAAGACTCTCCTTTCTCGATTTTTGCAACAGAGTTTAGATTTTTACCTATGAAGGCCTCTTTTTCAGTAATTTTTGCTTTTAAGGCCTCAATTTATGAGAAAGCCTTCAGAGCTTAAAGCCTTTCCTCTTTTGGGGGTTTTAGGACTTCTTTATCTTCTAGGGCATTTTGGAATCAAAACTGTAGTTCTGGATCCTTTTAAACAACTTGGATCTAATTTTGGATCGTTTGCGCCGATTGTTTGGCCTTTTTTTCACCTTCTTTGACTGCTTGGGCCCAAGATTTTATTGGAACAGCAGTAGAGACTGCTGGTTTTGTCTCTTTTTCATCTGGGTCTTTTTAGACCTTTTTTCCCTTTTTTGATTTTCTGGGCAATTGTGGGTTCACTCAATACCTATTTTGAAGGAACTCTCTAGTCAGAAAATCTGAAATTGAGTTTTTATCTCCTCGAATAAATTTAACTTCAAAGTCAAAAACACTAAGAATTGCTTGCCATTTGGCAAAAATCTATTTTGATGCAATGTTTTGAACATCTTTTTGTAAAATTTCTTTAGCAGATTTACAATCAATGCGAAGTAAAAACTTTTGATTAAGTAAATCACTTTGAAATTTTTGAATGCACATGACAATCGAAAGAATTTCTTTTTTGATGGTTGGATAATTCTTTTGGTAGTCATTCCAGTATGCAGATGTGTATTGGATAATGCATTCTTTGCCATTGACTTTTTATTTTAATATTCCCCCTATCCTATGTCTGAAGCATATATTTCTACGATTTTAAATGCTAAAGGGTTAAGAAGATGCAAACATGGGATTTCTTTTACCTGTTTTTTGATTTATTGAACAATCCTAGTGTGTTTATCAGACCAAGACAATGGATTTTTCTTTAACCTATCATGCAAGGGTTTTGCAAGGAGGTTAATATTTGGACAGAAACCTAAAACATAATTTAAACTTGCTAAAAATCTTTGGAGTTGGATGTTGTCCTAAATTTTATCAGAAAATTTTTCTGCAAAAATTAAAGATCTCTTAATTGGAGTAATTGTTGCTTGGGTAATATAATGACCTAAGAAATAAATTTTTATTTGAAAAAGAGAGATTTTTTATTTAGAAACTACTAAGCCATTTCTTCTTGCTACCATGAAGAAAGTTTTTAAGTCTTTGAAATGTTGTTCCAAAGAGTTTGAAAAAATCAAAATATCATCTATATATACTATGCAAAATTTTGAATAAGGCGTGAAAATATCGTTCATTATTCTTTGAAATTCTGAGGGAGCATTTTTTAATCCAAATGGCATTACTGTCCATTCATATTGTCCGAAAGAAGCAGTGAAAGCTGTTTTATAACGATCTTTTGGTTCAATTTGAATTTGCCAAAATCCTGATTTCAAATCAAATTTTGAAAAGACTAAGGCAGAATTTAAACCTTGTAAAAGATCTTTTTTATTTCGAATCGGATATTGAATCCATTTCAAAGCTTTGTTTAAAGGTTTGTAATTTATCACAAGTCTGGGTGTACCTCTTTCTATTTCTAAGTTTTTGTTTACATAGAAAGCTGCACAGCTCCAATGAGACCTGGATTTTACAATTAACTTTTTAAAAAGTAATTCATGAATTTTATTTTTACAATGATTCCTGAGTTCGTGATTCATTTGAATTGGCCTAGCTTTTGTTGGGATTAATTTTTTAAAAAAATCATTTCCATATGGTAAATCTACTGTATGTTGTTTTCTTTCCCAAAAAGTGTTTGGTAAATCTAAATAAATTTCATTTTCAATTTTATTTCTAAAATCCTAAATTTTTTGTTGAATGAGTTTAGTCTCTAAATTCTTCTGGATTCTGGAGAATGAAACATCCTATTTTAAAAATTGAAGATGCTTTTGTTTTCCTTGAGTTAAAAGATTTAATTTATTTTTGTAAATAGAACAAGCTTTTAAAAGATTTAAATTTCTTGTTTTAGGTTTTTCAATAAAAGGAAAAATAATTTTATTTCCTTTAGATTTAAAAGAAATATTATCATAATTTACAGAATAGGGAGTTATCATATTGATAAACGGAGTCCCTAAAATGATACTATGATTTATATTTTCTAACAAAACAAAAGAATTTTTTATTGAAACGGAACCATTTTTTTATGGTAGCTTCAATTTTTCTTTAAATAATCATTTTTTAAATATTTGCTGCAAAAAAAAATTTCATTAGTTTCGTTAGCAAATCTTTTTGAAATAATACCATTTTTTAAGCAATTTAAATATGCACCGACATCAAAAAGGGCAATTGTTTCAATTTGAAAATTATCTTAAAAAAGAAGTGTTATTTTAATTAGATATTTTCTACTAGTAACTATTTTTAAAACAAACAAGAAATCCTCTAGAATTTTTTCCAAGTTTTCAATTTCTTTTATTGTGTTTTCAAATATATATATATATATATATATATATATATATATATATATATATATATATATATATATATATATATATATATAGTGTTATTAATATTTCTAACTTAATTTATATATAAATTAGATTAAATTGAAATCTCTCTCTAGATCTCTCTCCTGATTTTTGTAAGTAGAAAGAAAGATTTAATTAATAGTTGATTGGTAAGGTATTGTTTTGCCTCTTCCTTTTTCCCTTGATGTGTGTGTTGTTTCATTGAAAGAAGTTTATGGGTATTCATGGTGAAGTTTCTTTTCTTAAAAGGTGAAAGCAGCAAAAAGAAGGAAAAAAAAGGCAATTCAAGGGTAAAGAAGAAGGTTGGAACTTTAAAAAGTTATAGGAACCATCATAGTTGGAATGAGTGTGTTTAAGCTATTGATGTGAATAGCATGTCTATTGATATGTATATATATGTTTTCTGTGTGATATGAAACTTATAATGAGTTGAAAACCCCTATTGTGTATGGATTCTTTGAGTGTTGGAAATTTGTTTTGGTTTCACTAGAACAGCTTATACTGTAATGGTGATATCTTGAGTTATAGTCCTGAGAATTGAGAAATTCCAATTTCAAGTGAAACTAGACTCATAGATATTCATTTCATATGAAGAATTCAAAATCTAACTTAATTTGCTTGATAGTGAAATTTAGAGTGGAATTTTAGTTGTGACTGTTGCCCAATCATTAGGAGAAGTCTGTGGTTTTATTCATATATATGAAGATTGACAAGTCATATTGAGAAGATTTTTAGTGTTTTAGAAAATAGAGACATAGGGTTATAACTTTGTGGAGGGCATATTTGTTGAAAATGTTATTTAGTAGGTAAAAAATGGCTTAGAATTTGAGACTGAAATTCTGTCGTTGGGACAGAATGGGCCTTACTGTTACCAAGTTTTAGCTAGTAACCGTGAGGTAGTCCAGTTTCCAATCCAGAATCAAAACCAGCCCTATCTTATTATTATTAGGCTATTGGTAGTAATCGTGACCCCTTCTTATCACCTTAGGTCACGGCTAGCAGCCTATGATTAGTAATCATGAGGTAGATGACTTTTAGTTTAAAACCTTATGGCAACCTATGTCATGGTTACTAGGCTATTGGTAGAAATCGTGACCCTCTTCTCGTAGCTTTAGATCACAGTTAACACCCTATTAGTAGTAACCATGAAGTAGTTAGCCCTTAGTCCAGAACCTAATTCCAATGTATGTCAAGGTTACTATATTTTGGGTAATGACTGTGACCTTTATTGCATGACTTCAATCACAGTTATCATGTTTTGATAGTAACTATGACCCTCCCTTAAATTTCAATACCTGGATTTTTAAGACTCCATAAGAGGCCTAAGCTCTTCCTAAGCCCTGTAAATTATCTTGAATTTAAAGTATAGAGTAATATATCCCCTTAATCATATGAATTGTAAAAGAAATATGAAGGCTAAAATTTTAGTACTTAATGTAGGTTTATGGTTAATTGAATATGAATGCATGGATGCCCTATAATGACTATTCATTACTTATTGTTAGTTACACTATGTTAGTTGAAAGTTATCTTACATTAAATTGAGTTAGTCTATCTTATACTGAAATGCATTAATATGAATTAATGATATATGGTATATGATTTATTTTGCCTACACATAAAACTTGATGGAGGATAGATAGGCATGCCTATAAGATTACAGTCACGGCTACTATAGTTTGACCCATTTGGATCCATAGTATGTCCCTATTGGGACCACAGTTCTGATCCCATTTGGATCCACATATTTAATACCTTTAGATATTTATATGTTTGATACTTTCGGGTATCCACAGCACCCATTATCCACACCCATAAGATTTTAAGCAGGTAGTTCATAGAATAAATAACATGTATATATAATGGTGTTAAAGAATGAATAATTCTGCATTCTTTCATTATACATGAATGATACTAGATTCTAGTTATGATACAATTATTGCTTCCATAATTGATATCAATAATATACTCAGTAACGGTTATCGTTGAGATGAATGCATTTTTTTTGGCATTAATGATGCATGCTTGGTGATAACCACTGTGAGTGGTTATCAACTTATTGTTTTTGTTCCCCACTAAACTATATAGCTTAACATGGGTGTTCATCCATGTAAGTTCGCAGGCTAGGCCTTTGGTTCAAGGACAAAAGCCAACAACTTCAAAAGCCAACATCAAATTAAGGAGAAAATTTTGATGTATGTATTGTATTTTGTTATCTTTTAGTTAAACTATAGTGTACCTGGTAGGTAGTGATGTAATCAATTACATATACACCTAGCTTCTCCTACTTTTCTATATTTGACTGCTCAAGGTTAACAATAGCTAGGTATTCATTGCCATTATTGACATGAGAGGTGGAACTGCACTGTAATTGCCTTTCTTCTTTTCCCTTTTCTCTGGATCAGTGGTCTGCTTACTATCAATAAGGTCTTAGATTCTATCCCTTAAAGTTTTGCAATGGTCTATAAGATGGCCTCTATGTTGGTGATATGCATAATATTGATCAGCCCAATGATTATGTTGGCCTTGGTTCCTAGTAGGCTTGGCCGGTAGAGGCTGTAGCTTTCCTTCCTTCATTAATCGATCCAATACCCAAGATCAATATCTGTTTAGATTTGAATAATGCTTCTAAGTGCCTTCATCAACCGACACTTCGATCATCTTTCCATTAGCATTTGACTACTAGTTTTCTTGGTTGTAGCTTCATACCCTCGGCACCCAACACCAAAATTTCCGCTACTTATAGAGCTTGTTTTCTTAGCCAAGTATTCACTTTTGACTTCAATAGCAATATCCTTTAAAGACTTCCAATCCTTCAATCCTTTCATCTTCAAGCCTTCCTTCAAATAAAGGCTAACATTTCTAATGAAAATTCTAATTTTGTGAGGAGTATTAGGCTTTCTTTTCATCTCCATTACCCAGCTCCTCCACCTTATAAGATACTCATGGAAAGACTCATCTAGTTTTTGCTGCAATAACTTAAGGTCTTTTAAAGTAAATTTCATTCTTATACTATAGTCATACTACTTTAAAAACTCCATCAATATATCTCAATCCTCCTTGGTACGCTTATCCAGGCCATGGTACCGATCAATAGCAGGACCGGTAAGACTAAGACTAAAATATTTAACCTTCTGCCTTTTGGTAAGAGTGATACCCTTCATGATCAAGGTGTGCTGCTTAATATAGCCAGATAGATCAAACATGCCATTAAACTTAGGCAAGTTAGGCATTTTGAACCATTGAGGGAGTACATCCTCACTTTCCAAATCCCTATCTTCAGGGCTAACCCCTTTTCCCGCTGATAAGACCCGAGCCATTGCTTCTATTTTTTCTTCCATCTTCTTAAAAATTGGGTCTTCCATCCTAGGCTGCTTCCTTCTCTAAGCCTGTATTACTGGTGGTTCCACTTATTTTTTAAGGATAAAGTCTTTTTTAGGTGTAATGCCTTTATCCTTCTACTATTCTGTAAGCTAAATTGTCAACCCAACTCCCCTTAACTCGTCCACTAAAAAAGGTCTTACTTGGGTAACGATTGGAGTAACTGCAACAGTCATAGGCGCTCTTCAGGTAGCAGCAATTGTCAAGGGCTACTGGCCGACGGGTTGTGTTAAAGAATTCATCATATTAGTTATTATGGATCTTATCCTCCTTTCAAACTCATCTAGTCTTTTATTTAGTTTTTGATTGTCAATAGCCTCATTCCATGTTGGATCCATCATATATGCACTTTCAGTTGTTATCCCAAAAATTTTAGCTAAACCTAGATTTATCTTTGATGTTAACTCAAACTAACCTAAAAAATACCTTCTGACCATATGCCCTTTCGGACTCTTAAACCAACTTGTTGACTCTATGGTAACTATGACTACTGACCCTCAATAGAGGCCTCAATCTTCTAATATAGCTAAAAGAATTTCTTACTACCAATATACATCAAGCAAGGCCATTATAACTTCCCCTTGAGTACATTCCTAAAGAAATTGAGGCTCAAAACTTGTCCAGATGACACTTATCTTTCCATAGCAAATTAATATTAATCCGTAAGCTAACCTGCCTAGGAAGGAGACCGCATATAAATATTAGTCACAAAGCACATGCGTAAATCAGAATAAACTTCTAACCTTATTTCTCCTACATAGATGGTCATACAGTCTCCTTCCTAGGCAGGTTAGCTTATGGATTAATTGGGAACCCAATGAATCTGCATGATGGGCAGTGGAAAACTGATAGCATGATCTCTCTTAATTTAAAGCATAGACAAATGCAACATTGATCTCTATATACTCGAGTCATTCGAATAAACCAAAATAGGCCTACTGAGGCATAATAGCCTTTGATAACGCCTACCTTTGTTTATCAAAATTTGATCGAGTATATAGGTATCCAAATAGCAAGCAAAGTATTAAGGTGCATACTACCTAAGAGAAGTATCTATGCCATTACATGGAACTTTGGTCTGGTAGTACAATTTTAGGGCTACCTAAGCATAGTCCCTGCCAATGGGTCTAGCTCATCACGAGCATAACAACCAGTTGGATCACTATCTAATATACCTAATAAGTATAAGAGTTGGGCTGGTGGTCCTTCCTGGCACTTTTCTACATTGAGTGAATGTAGGATCATGCTTAGAGATTATACCATTGGTCAAATAGGGATGCCTAACTTAATTCTAAGGTTGTAACATGTTTTTAATGCATCCTGAATTATAAAAGGACTAACACAATTAAAACCATAAGCAACCATTTATATTGTACCAACCAAGTCACTTTCAAAATGAAATCTCATATAATCCCCAGTGGAATCACCACTATGACATACATCGTACCCCATAGGCATCCGATTTATTCTCGAAATTCCACTTTTAGGACTCAAGACCGGATTAGGGCTTGTTTAACTTGTGAAAATTGATCGCTTCATAGTGAACAAGGATTCAACCCAATATACAATGTCTTGAGCCTCCAAAAGGCATGAGACAACATTTTGAGTTATCCTTATCCATGAATGATGACTAGCTTACAAGATGTCTATGGAGCATCATAAGGTATGCATTTTTAGGAGTTACCATTCAATAAAACATTAGGAAAGTGATTTCTTTGAACCTTGAGATACTGAAACTAGAAAGAGTTTGAATTTCATCGTTACTTACATTACTTAGTTGATAGTCAGTATAAATAATAGCTTGTGGTCAATTATAACGACCCTTTTCTAATGCATTTTGAGAGGCAAAATAAATAAATAAACATGCTAGCACATAGAAATCAATTAAAGCAAAATAAATAAATAAACATGCTAGCACATAGAAATCAATTAAAAACCATGCATAAATTTTCGGTATTTAAGGACATTGATTTCAGCATGTGTGAACTAGGAATAATAGCTAATCTTTTTTTAATTTGTGGCTTTAAGTAAAAATATTTTTTATGCATACTAAAATTACAAAAAGTAAATAAAGAATTAAATGTGTATAAATCGAGATATTTATTTTATTTGGGGATATTGGTTTCCCATGCATAATTACAAAATCCTTTTTTAGTGCAATTTTTAAGAAAAATAAGATATTGGTCTATTTTATTAATAAAATCCTAGTTAATTAGATAAAAAATCATTTAATGTGAATTTCTTGGTTTTTATGCCAAAAATACTCTTGTTTACTACACTATTGCAAACATATGATAATTATACAAGCCCAAATTACAAATAACCTAAATAAGATAGAATAAATGAATTAAATAAATTAAATCCTCCAGATCCAAATGGATCTATTCTATTTTTTCAGGGTTCCTCCAAGTAAATCTTATATGTTCACGCTGATGGGATATCGCATGGCATAAACATAATAACGCAGCGAGAAAATTAAAAATTTTGATCATACATGCCACGCAATATACAATATTGAATCAAAACATGCAATTTTAGGGTTTTAAATAAACTTACAACCTTGGATGCTCTTCAAAACTTGATTTTTGCAATGGCCAATATATAAGATAGACTTATATATATTTGATCTCGATCCGCAATGCCAAAGGTGCTGGCTTTACACCACACCACTCTATACTCACACACACAGATAGTACAAAACGAGAGTGCTAGCTCTAATCCTTTTTGTATTTGGAAATAGGTATTTAAACAAAGACACAAGATCTGATCTTGTTCTTTCTAGGGTTCACAAATGGCTACCAAAAATCCAAGAGAAGAAGAAAGAAGCAATGAGAGAGAAAAAAACCTAACTTGGAAAAACAATTTCATCAATTTATATCACTTGTTTAGGAAATCATATGGATGCCGAAATCTCCTAGAATTAGGTAGTATATTCAGCCCCCATCACTTTCTAATTAAGTGATTTTAAATTAATTCAAATTCTTTTAGTATTTAAATTCAAATTAATTTAAATTGGCATTAGTTATTTAATCAAAATAAATCACTTCTTTAGGGTTTAGTAGTTGCTGAATTCAACTAGGATTCCCAGCTTGAATTTCGGCCACAATCATTCCCTATTAAGTGTTATATCTTGATTCAAATACAATTTAGGATCCAAACTCAATTACCTTAATTATTCAAAGATAATTAATTGATTGATTTTTATCCTAGTAATGCCGATTTTCCTCTCTCATGGACCAAGGTCCATTTAGCAATTTTAATACCCATTATCCACATTAATTTGACTTTAAATAAAATCCCAAATTAATGCCCAATACTTTATCTTAAATATTTTTAGCCCAATGCTTTGTGTGCGATCCTATAGGTCCATTTAATATTGGCAATGAATTAATAAATAATCCAAAGGCTATATATATTCTCTAGCAAGATATTATAACATTCTAAATTAAATGAAAATGCAAATAGTATTTAGTGACCTAATGCAATTTTGCATAGTTCCTTATCCATAAATATCAAAACTAATATAAGGCATGGAACTAGTCATCCTTATATATACTAATTCTTTTCTTGATATTCAAATGACACTGAACTCTCAGATAAATAATGATTACTCATTATTTCATCTCGGTATGGCCATACACTTCTCAGTTGACTGATCAAGTGGCCGATAATATTTTCTCTCTTATCGAGAGGGGTAATCCCTTTACTTCTCTGATGCTCTCTAACATGAATTAGTGCATGCCCAATCATACTGATACTTGTCACCCTGTTACAAGTATGTTAGGTGTATGTCAAAGTACACAATAATTCATAAAGAGTTTCATAGCGATTTTATGTCTAAGAACTTTGATGCAAAACTTGCATATAAGAAACACTTATGACTTGTACCATGTAATGTTCTCATGAACGGATCAAATCCAGATACCATGTTCTAAACATGTATTTATGATCTTCGATTGACACTTTAGTCCTTATAATCCGTAAGACAGAACTCAACTTATCAGAGAGAGCATACTATTCTTAATTCATTTGTTATTCCCATAATAATGACTGACTAGGGATATTTATAATGAATTCTCAATTGTTTCAAGGTCTTACAACCATGTGCCTCACATGATAACTTAAACTAAAACAACATTCTTGGATAGTTCTATCATTTGATATGCACAAGAATACAATAGATAAAACAAATTCCTCATTTATTAACCTAAATGTTTTATAACAATGTATTGGGGCTAAGGCTTACACTAACAATCTCCCACTAGCACTAGTCCCAATTAGGCATAGCCCTAAGACCGAACGCTTTCAAATGAGCTTCGTGCAAATTGGGATGCAACAGTTTCGTCAAAGGATCTGCTACATTGTTTTCACTTGCTATCTTGCTAATCTTGATGTCTCCACGATCAATGATTTCTCTGATCAGGTGATACCTTCTGAGTATGTGTTTGGATTTCTGGTGTGATCGGGGCTCATTGGCCTGTGCGATGGCCACATTATTGTCACAAAAAATTTTTAATGGATCTAGGATGCTTGGGACCACTCCTAATCCCTAAATGAAATTTCTAATCCAAACAGCCTCCTTTGCAGCCTCACTCACTGCAATACACTCAGATTTTGTAGTTGAGTTGGCAACGATCTCTTACTTTTAGCTTCTCCAGCTGACAGCACCACTATTCAAAACAAAAACAAAACTAGATTACGATCTTGAGTCCTGAGTGCTGGTTTGAAAAGTAGCATCGGCATAACCTTGTATGACGAGCTCTTCTTAACCAACATACACCAAGAAGTGATCCTTAGTCCTTCGCAGGTACTTTAGAATCTCCTTCATAGCAGACTAGTGCTTCTTACCAGGTCTTGCTGAAACCTACTGGTTATACTCAGTGCATGAGCAACATCTAATCTAGTACATAACATAGCGTACATGATAGATCCAATGGCAGATGCATATGGGATTCTACTCATTTTCTCCCTCTTCTCTTTGTTTTTAAGACACTGTTCTTTAGTCAAAGGAACTCCTAAAGCCAAAGGTATGTTCCCTTTCTTTGAGTCTCCCATACTAAAATGCTTTTAGCACTTTGTCCATGTACTTTTCTTGACTTAGTGCCAAAAGCCGATGCAATCTATCTCTATAGATTCAAATACCAAGTATTATCTCGGCTTCATCTAAGTTTTTTATTGAGAAACACTTCCCCAACCATTGCTTGACGTTTTGCAATGTTGGAATGTCATTCCCAATGAGAAGGATGTTGTCTACATATAGGATCAGAAATACCATTATGCTCCCACTAACCTTCTTGTACACACAAGGCTCATCTTCATTTTTTATAAAGTCAAATTCTTTGACTGCTTCATCAAAATGGAGATTCCAACTCTGGGATGATTACTTTAATCCATAAATGGATTTTTAAAGCTTGCAAACCTTCTTAGGATGCTTAGGATTGACAAAACCCTCAGGCTATGTCATATACACATCCTCAAGTAAATTTCTCTTGAGGAAAGTGACCGGTGTCTAGCAAGTGTACTAGATCGGCTAGTAATATAGGAAAATATAGATTAAGACCCCAAAATATCGTACCCAAGGGAACATGGATTGCTAAGGATAATACCTATATATGAATTAAATTAATCCGAGAGTGTTTCCCAAATGTTTTTGATTTAAAAGCAAAAATTAAATAAAAAGCTAAAACATGAATTAAAAGCAAAGCAATAACTGGAATTCTCTTGCTAAAGGAACTATCCACCTTAACTTTCATTGTAATGACTTAAATTCAATATAAACACCAGTGATTATGGAAAAACTAGTAATAAACCAAGATATCTTTATTCAAGTATATCATTCTTAGTATTAAACTCATAGACAAATCTAATACTTAGCATGCAAGTCTAGTTTTAACTTCCTAAATATTCATTGAAGCCTTTCTCAAGTGATTCAACTCCAATTCATTCTTAGTTCCTCCTCTCTTAGTATTAATCAATAAAATTCACACATAATCATCTCATATTTCGGATAATAATCATGCATAAACATTAAAGAGTTAATCTAAGAACATGCAAATCATTAACTATGTCAAAACCAATTTTTAGTTATTTATTCAATAAACCAACAATTAATCGCAACACAATCAAAGATAAGAATATGCTTAAAACCAAGAAATAATCAACCGATATTGAAAATTAAGCTCAAAATAAAGTCATAACAATGAAATTATAAGTTTTCAAGAATCCATTAGCAAAAGAAGAAAAACTACGTCCTAAACATAATTAAAAACTAAAATAAAGTTGAAGAAAAATAATGAAAACATAAAAATAACGTAAAATAACTAAGCCTAATTCTAAGATTTCTCTAATTGATGCTACTAATTGATTTTTTTTCCTTCTTTGATGTTAGAGTTGTCTATTTATAGGCAAAAGATGTTGTAGAAGCCTTCCAAACTTCCCAAATTGAAGTAGGAAAAGAATCCTTATTGAATTGGAAAAGATCGCAAATCCTTCGTTGCATGGGAGACACAACACGTGGCCACGTCCTTCCCTTTACAATTGAACACGTGGTCACATGTTCCTTAAGCCTTCCTTCACATGTGGCCACGTGTGGTCCTTCACTTGGAATCCACGTGGTTACGTGTCTTCTTTTGGCTTTCACCAATTGTCTTTCACGTGGCCATGGGTCTCTTAGCTTCAAACTTCACGTGGCCACGTGTTTGTCTTCTGGACTTCACGATAATATCTTAACATGAATTTTCCAAATTCACAATTTTGGCCCAAATCTTCTTTCCTTTTTACAATTAAGTTATTTTTCTTGCAAATTAACCCTGAAAAACACCAAAATTTACAATTAACTCCAAAAACATAAAACTAACAAATTAAACTTAAATCTAACCTAATTAACACAAAATTAACCTAATTAAACACCTAAAAACATATTAAGAACATCATAAAAAAACACCATTATCAGAAAGCAGCTTTGACATCCATTTGCCATATCTCATGGTCATGATATGCAGCTATGGCAAGCAAGATCCTAATGGACTTGAGCATGACTACAAGCAAAAAGGTCTCATCATAGTTTACACCCTGAGTTTGTCGAAAACCTTTTGCTACTAGTCTACCTTTGTAGGTCTTGTCAGCTTTGAGTTTAAATAGCCACTTGCATTTAATTACCTTAACACCTTTCGGTGGATCAACCAAGGTCCAAACCTGGTTATCGTATATTGATTGCATCTCAGATTTCATGGCTCCAAGCCAATTTTTTGAGTTAGGGCTCTCAATAGCTTCTTGTAGGTAGTTGGATCCTCACAATCAACTAACTCAATAGTGTCACTGTCAGTGATTAGAAATCTGTATCTCTCAATCTCCCGACGTACCCTATCGGACCTTCTAGGTTTTTGTTCAATGGGTTCTTGTTCCACAACTACTTGTGAACTTGATCCCATTTTCAACTCATCCTCTACAGGAGTTTGTGGCACTTGAATTTCTCCAAGTTCTACTTTACTCCCATTGTCTTTCTTGAAAATGATTTCCTTTTTCAAGAAAACAGCCTTGCGAACAACAAACACTTTGTTCTCAGCTTGTGAGTAAAAGTAGTATCCCTTTATTTCTTTGGGATAACCTACAAATAAGCAGACGGTAGATTTGGACTCTAGTTTGTCAGATGTTAATTTCTTAACATGTGCTTCACAACCCCAAATCCTGAGAAACGACATATTGGGCTCTTTCCCAGTTTATACCTCATATGGTGTCTTCTCAACTATTTTAGTTGGAGTATGGTTCAGTAGAAATGCATCAATTTCTAATGCATAACCCCAAAAAGAGATAAGGAGATTAGCTTGATTCATCATTGATTGAACCATGTCTAACAGAGTTCAATTTCTCCTTTCGGACACACCATTCCATTATGGTGTTCCAGGAGGAGTGAGCTATGAAATAATTCTACACTCCGTCAGATAACTGTCAAACTCTTGGCTTAAGTATTCACCAACTCGATCTGATCGAATGGCTTTTATACTTTTGCCAAGTTTATTTTCTACTTCATTCTTAAACTCTTTGAATTTTTCAAAAGTCTCAAACTTATGCTTCATTAGATAGACGTAGCCATGTCTACTGAAGTCATCTGTGAATGTTACAAAGTAACTAAAACCACCTCTAGCCTATGTACTTAATGGTCCATATACATCGGTGTGTATTAATCCCAATAAGTCACTAGTCCTCTCACCTTTCTTGTTAAAAGGACTCTTCGTCATCTTTTCATGCAAACATGGCTCGCATATTTCATAAGATTCCAAATCCAATGACCCAAGCACTCCAAATTTGTGGAGTCTTGAAATACGTTTTTTGCTTGCATGTCCTAAATGACAATGCCAGAAGTAAGTAGGGTTCAATTCATTTGATTTAACCCTCTTTGTATTAATGTTGTATATGGACTCTCTGTTTTGTAGATCAAGGATATAAAGGCCATTTTGTAATATAGCAATGCCATATAAAATGCCTTAGCGATGAATATAAATATTGCCATTATCAATAACAAATTCAAATCCATCCATATCCAAACATGAAACTGGAATAATGTTTCTGCTCATAGTAGGCACAAAATAACAATTTATTAAATCTAAAAAAAATCCAGAACGTAAAGTGAGTCGATAGTCGCTTATCTCCATGGCCGTAACTCGTGCTTCATTCCTCACATGGAGGTCCACTTCACTCTTCCCAAGTAATCACCTATTTCTTAGCCCCTACACATTTGAAAAAATGTGAGAACCACAATCGATATCCAATATCCAAGTGGTAGAAATAGAAAGGTAAATTTCAACAACAAAAATACCAGAACTAGATGCCTTGGCTTCATTCTTCTTTTGTCCTTCCTTAAAGAGAACGCAGTTCTTCCTCCAATGTCCTAACTTGTTGCAATGGAAGTACATGCTCTCACTCTCTTTGAGCTTTTGTGCCTTGGGCTTGGGTTGGGCATGAGGTACACTCCTACTAGACTTAGGTCATGCCTGGTTATTCTTGGGTTTTGCCTTTCATTTCCCCTTTCCCTTAGCAGGTCCCTTCTTAATTCCCCCTTGAACCATATGTATGGGATTGGTCTTTCGAATGTTCTCTTCAACATTCTTAAGCATCTCATAAAGCTCAGTCACCATCTTGTTCATTGCATGCATGTTATAATTCATAATAAATGGATCATAATCATCAGTTAATGAACCTAAGATCAAGTCAGTGGCCAATTCCTTTGGGACTTGTACCTCAAGCTTCTCAAGAGTATCAAGATAGCATTTCATCTTAAGTACATGGGTACTAATAGGAGTACCCACAACCATCTTACAAGAAATCAAGGCCTTTGTTGTCATGAACCTCTCGTGACGAGCTTGTTCTTGGAACATCTCCTTGAGGTGCACCATGATCACATAGGCCTCTCGGTCCATGAATTGCTTTTGCAAATCGGGCACCATAGTGGCTAGCATCAGACAGGTCACATTATTGGAGTCACTCTTCTTAGTCTTAAAAGTTTTCTTTTGAACTGCAAAGGTGTTCCTAGCAGGTTCTTCGGGCAAGGGTACATCCAAAACATACAACTTCTTCTTTTGCTTAAGAACAATTCTCAAGTTTCGAGACCAGTCTATAAAATTGGTGCCATTTAGTTTGTCCTTTTCTAGGACTGATCGTAATGAAAAGTTGTTGTTTGAAGAAGCCATTTTCAATCTACAATAAATTTAGCAAGATTAAATAAGGTCTTAATAAAATCCCACAAACCGAATTAATATCCCTTTAAATAATTCGTGTTAGTGATTTAATGTGGGCCAAGATCCACTTTTCACAATAACTCATTAGTCAAGCTGAGCTTGTGCACCAAAAAGTTAAGTTACTTAGGTAGGAAAACTCCAATCATGTCTTGTACATGACTCTTAGATCAAATGGGCTAACATCTTAAGATGTTATAGCATAACCCATTTATTCATTGCCTAGGTTTAAGCATCCCTTTCCATGTTAAATCCAACCTACATTTACAATCCATGCCTCTCAAAGATAATCGGGCGCATCTAGGACTCTTAATCTACATGATCGATGCCTTGACATGTTTCGAATTAGGAAGGCAACTTTGTGACTTACTATTTTAGGGATTCATTTTATTACAGTTTACATTGCATATTCTTTATCATCCATTCATAGCATGTATATATATAATCGCATAAAGTAAAGCGTGACAAACATGGGCCCAAAAACCTACAACTAAGATTCTATACTATTACATATGAATTTTCAAGTTGGGCTTCTCCACTCCGGTGGGCTTCATCTTGATTTATAAAGTCTTCAAATAAATTCTATACTAAGAAATAAATGAAACTTTTACAATAATCCATAATGGCACGCATGCCATATTTAATTAGATAACCCAGGGTCCATGAATGCACCATGCATATTCATTCATCACACAAAACAAGCAAACAAATATACATAACATTCATGGATAAAATAAAGTCCAATTTTAATTAATTAAGCCAAGCCCATTAATGGAAATTTTATTCTTGAACCTTTAACAGAAGACCCCATGATGGGCCTTGGCCGAAGCCCAATAGACTAAATCCTCTTATTGAATAAATTCTCTTAAAAACCCAAAACACATACTAGTTAGATTTGTGCTATAAATCAACTCGAGTATAATTTCCAATTTTGCCATTTTTAATATTATGTCGTACAACCCATAAACATTAAAAATATAAATAATATGAACCAACATGAATTAAAACACAAAAATTCATGAAGAACATATACTACATACGGCATTGATAACAAAACAAACAAACAACATGAAACTAGTTGTTTAATGCTCACATAATGCCACAAATGATGCACAAACACTTAAAATGATTTTATGAGCCATGTAATAACTTAAATAAAGTCATAAACATTGAGTTAAGGTTCTGTTCAGATCTGATCTAAATTTTTTTTTGCTATTTTAATCAAAACAAAACAAACAATGTTGATTAAACATGCAACAAACACAAACTAGTCATTATTTTAAGTGATTAGTAAATTAATCAATTAATTGTCATGGATCAGAATTAAAACCATTTTTAAAAAGTTTCCAGACCTATTATTAATATTTATAAATCACTTACAAACATACCAAATAGGTTTTTACATTTAATTTTGAGAAACTAGTTGTCTACAAACACATATCATGCAAACTAGCACCTAGTTTCAAGATTAACATGTACAATCAAGTATATATAATTAAAACCGACCATGAACAGCTCTAAGAACATCTTAGGATAGTATATTAACATGTCATAATAATTATAATACCTAATAAAATATTTAAAATCATTTTTACAAACAACCAATGCAAACAACTCAAAATAGAAAATTTCAGCATTACGATTAATGTAATGAATGATTTTAATCAAGTTGTAATGCATCCAAAGCACTAAAACAAGCATGATTAGGCTCTGATACCACTGATGGGATATCACATGGCATAAACATAATGATCACACAGCAGAAAAATTAAAAATTTTGATCATACATGCCACACAATATACAATATAGAATCAAAACATGCAATTTTAGGGTTTTGAATAAACTTACAACTTTGGATGCTCTTAAAAACTTAATTTTTGCAATGGCCAACATTTAAGATAGACTTATATATATCTGATCTTGATCCCTAATGCCAAAGGTGCTGCCTTTGTGCCACACCACTCTATGCTAACACACACACTTGCAAAGATGGCTTAAAACTAGAGTGCTAGCTCTAATCCTTTTTGTATTTGGCAATGGGTATTCAAATAAAGACACAAGATCTGATCTTTTTCATTTTAGGGTTCACAAATGGCTTCCAAAAATCCAAGAGAATAAGAAATAAGCAATGAGAGAGAAAAAAACCTAACTTGGAAAAACAATTTCATCAATTTATATCACTTGTTTAGGAAATCATGTGGATGCTGAAATCCCCTAGAATTAGGTAGTACATTTATCCTCCATCACTTCATAATTAAGTGATTTTAAATTAATTCAAATTCTTTTAGTATTTAAATTCAAATTAATTTAAATTGGCATTAGTTATTTAATCAAAATAAACCACTTCTTTAGGATTTAGTAGTTGTCGAATTCAACTAGGATTCCTAGCTTGAATTTCGGCCACAATAATTTCCTATTAAGTGTTATATCTTGATTCAAATACAATTTAGGATCCAAACTCAATTACCTCAATTATTCAAAGATAATTAATTGATTGATTTTTATCCTAGTAATGCCAATTTTTCCTCTCTCATGGACCAAGATCCATTTAGCAATTTTAATACCCATTATCCATATTAATTTGACTTTAAATAAAAGTCCAAATTAATGTCCAATACTTTATCTTAAATATTTTAAACGCAATGCTTTGTGTGCGATCCTATAGGTCCATTTAATATTGGCAATGAATTAATAAATAATCCAAAGGCTATATATATTCTCTAGCAAGATATTATAGCATTTCAAATTAAATGAAAATGCAAATGGCATTTAGTGACCTAATGCAATTTTGCATAATCCCTTACCCATAAATATCAGAACTAATATAAGGCATGAAACTAGTCATCCTTATATATACTAATTCCTTTCTTGATATTCCAATGACACTGAACTCTCAGATAAATAATGATTACTTATTATTTCACCTTGGTATGACCATACACTTCTCAGTTGACTGATCAAGTAGCCGATGATATTTTCTCTCTTATCGAGAGGGGTAATCCCTTTACTTCTCTCATACTCTTTAACATGAATTAGTACATGCCCAATCATACCCATACTTGTCACCATGTTACGAGTATATTAGGTGTATGTCAAAGTACACAATATATCATAAAGAGTTTCATAGAGATTTTAGGTCTAAGAACTAAGATGCAAAACTTGCACATAAGAAACACTTATGACTTGTACCATGTAGTGTTCTCATGAATGGATCGAATCCAGATACCATGTTCTAAACATGTATCTATGATCTCCGATTGACACTCTAGTCCTTATGATCCGTAAGACAGAACTCAACTTATCAGAGAGAGCATACTAGTCTTAATTCATTAGTTATTCCCATAACAATGACTGACTAGGGATATTTAGAATAAGTTTCAATTGTTTCAAGGTCTTACAACCATGTACCTCACACATGATAACTTAAACTAAAACAATATTCTTGGATAGGTCTATCATTTGATATGCACAGGAATACAATAGATAAAACAAATGCCTCATTTATTAACCTAAATTTTTTATAACAATGTATTGGGGCTAAGGCTTACACTAACACATGCATCCAAAAAATAGTAAAGATATGATTAATTAGACAAGATCGAAAAGAATGGATAAAGACTGTGTCACAAAGCAGAAACAAGCTTGCAGGCTAATGTACTTAAAATCAATATATAAATGTATTAAAAGACAAAAGGAGGGTAAAACATATGATAAATAAAGAAAATAATAGAAAGAAACCTAAAGACCAGCGGAAGAGTGAGTCACAGACTCACTCAAGGTGATAGGTGAGTAATGGCTATAACGAAAATGAGTCACGTTGCTTCCCAGCGAGTCATCGACCATCTATGAGTGAGTTATAGACTTATCTCAGTGAGCGAGTCACAAATTAAGTTTATGAGTCAGTTTTGGACAGTCCAACAAAGCTGGAACAAGCTCAAAGCTCATGAAAAACACCACTAAACTCTCTAAAAACATCATATAAGCTTAAAACAAAATTAAAAAGCACCAACAACCCAATTTGTATAAATTTATCAAGTGAAAAAAAAGTAAGCTCTAGAGAGAGAAATTATCTATTAAAGATAGAGAGCTCACCTAAATTCACAAATAAAGTACAGATTTATGCATAACTCATCAAAATACACACAAACATGTCAATAATACAATATTTACACAAAGAACATAGGAAATCAAAATTTATAAAATATTTACATAGAAGCAAGCCAATAACGGAGCACTTAAAGCTCAAAGGAAAAAACACCAATTAAATTCTTAATAAAATGAAAATTCAATGTGTGCTCTAAAGTTGGAATTTAGCCTCTTACATTACCTTCCATAGAGCTTTATTCTAGAGTCAGTAAGAGTCCTTTTTCCTCTTCTTTTTCCTACTTCTTACGTGATTATTTCTCAAAACTGAAGTTCCAAAACCAGAGCTTTTTTCCCTGCAAAAACTAGTCCTCTTTTTTTCCTCTCTTTCTCTTATTTGTTGAAAAATGTATTGTTACTTAATCCTGAGAAAAATAGCCCATCCTCTCTTAATTATTTTTGGATTAAGATCAAAGGAAATCTAAAGATTTTTTTACTGAAATTATCCCCTATTCTATAAGGTAAGAAATTGAAATTTTGGCTAGGAAAAACCCAGTCACGGACATGATCAATGACTATTACCCACGAGTTTCACTCGGTAGGGCCTAAAACCTCCTTAAGTTAAAAATGGTGAGTCACAAACAAAGGTCATGACTTGCTGGTGAGTCACAAGCCTAAGTCCGTGACTCACTAGTGAGTTATGGGCAAAAGTGGATAGTGAGCTAGCCATTCAAGACTGTGAGTCAGAGATGAATCACAGACTTGACCTGTGAGTCAAGTTTGTGACTTATTCCTGAGTCAGCCAATGGTAATTTTTAGTTTTAAGCAAAAATTAAATATAGTTTATTAGGTTTTATTAAATAATTCAATGTATTTAGTCTTGAAAAAACTAAATACACTATATTTAGTTTGACCGAAAAATGAATATAGTGTATTAAGTTTGTCAAAAGTGAATTCAATGTAATTAATTTGCTTTTACATTCATATTTTTTAGCTTTAAGTAAAGATTGAATACCCAATACAGTGTATTCAATTTTGATAAAATTTAATACACTATATTTAGTTTAAGTAAAAATTTAATATAGTGTATTAGGTTTTGTCAAAAGTAAATTCAATATAATTAAATTATTTATATATTCATATTTTTTAGCTTTAAGCAAAAATTGAATATAGTGTATTAGATTTTATTAAACTCAATGTTGTGTAAGGTTTAACAAAACTCAATATACTATATTTAGTTTGAGAAAAAGTTGAACATGGTGTAATAGGTTTGTCGAAAGTCAATTCATTGTAATTAAATTAATTATATATTCATGTTTTTTAACTTCAAGCAAAAACTGAATATAATTTATTAGGTTTTATGAAACTCAATACAATATATTAAGTTTTGAAAACTCAATATATTATATTTAATTTAAGAAAAAAATTAAATATAGTGCATTAGATTTTGTTAAAAGTGAATTCAATGTAATTAAATTTCTTATATATTCTTATTTTTTTTATCTTTAAGCAAAAAAATTGAATATAGTGTATTACGCTTTATTAAATTCAATACAGTGTATTTAGTTTTTGCAAAATTCAATATACTATATTTAGTTTGAGCAAAAACTGAATATAGTGTATTCAGTTTGTCGAAAGTAAATTAGATGTAATTAAATTGCTTATATATTTATATTTTTTAGCTTTATGCAAAAATTAAATATTATGTATTAAGTTTTATTAAACTAAATACATTATATTTATTTTGAGTAAAAACTTAATATAGTGTAGTATATTTATCAAAAGTGAATTCAATGTAATTAAATTGTTTATATATTCATATTTTTTAATTTTAAATAAAAATTGAATATAGTATATTAAATTTTATTAAACTCAATACAGTGTATTCAGTTTTGGAAAAATTCAATACACTGTATTTAATTTGAGCAAAAATTGATATGTGACCACCGAAAGCAATTCTCTTCCCCACCTTCCATCTCAAAACATCACTAGGTTTTGGCCGGTCTACCGGAGCATAAGGCAAACCATCACCATGCTCCTCAGGTTTGAATTCTTCATACGTGTACTGCAAGTGATTTATTGTCATTTATCTGTCACTGTTATCATTATTGCTACTATTATATTTTTATTATTATAATCATATTATTATTTCTAGTTAGCATTTCATGATAGCTATTCTCCAATAGTAATATGACATTTTATTTCCTAACTTTTAAATCATTAGGGATGAGCATGGATCGATTAATCGATCCATAAGCAAAAAAGATTAACCAATCCATTAATATCGATTTTTCAAAATTACTAAACATTAATCAATCCGTTACATTCAGTTAATCAATCCATCGGTTTCTATTTTTCGATTTGGTTAATCAATATTTTTCAGTTAACCATTAAAATTTATAACATAAAATCATATAAAAAATAGATAAAATTTAATTCAATTTCCAATGTGTAAAGTAATTTAATATAAAAATTAAGAAACAAATATAATTTACTAGCCAAAATTCATGTTTTATAAATTAATAACTAATATTATAAAATATATTTGATATTTATTGAAAATTACTATATTTGATTCTAAGTCAAATAAAATTTTGGATAATAATGTAATTAAATTCTATTAAGTAAAATATGAACACCAATATATGATAAATTTTATTTAAAACATTATGTAAATTTTATAGAAAAATATAAAAAATTAAGGTATAAAATAAAAATATATTTTAATATATTATTTTATGTAAATTTTAAAGAAAAAAAATTGAAGATATATATATGACTAGTTAACCGTGGACTAATGGTTAACCGATACTTAAAAATTTAAACCGTAACCATTAACAAAAAATGTAAAAATTAAAATCTGTAGCCATTACGGTTAACTGTATTTTCAGTTTTTTTTTTGCTCATCCCTATAAGCCATGGAAGAAGTTTCTTCTATTATTTAATTAATTTTATTGTTTGTTTGTATTATATTCATTCTGAATATCAAAATAATTTTAATAATATAATTAAATTCTAGTTATATATTTAATTGACCTTTAAATTAATAGAATAAGATTATTGTAATAAATTCTTCTTTTTTTCTCAAAAAGAAAATATTTATAATCCGACTCTTCTAACAAAAGAAAGAACATGGGAAGCCATGAGCACGATTTTGTACTATGGTTTCGTGAATTTTGAGTAGTTGACATCTAATTTGTTCATCGAACGTTTCACCTAATAATAATGGATTTTTAAATTCCAAAAAAATATTTAGATTATATTTTAGTACATGCAGAATGGGCAGCTTAGGGCACGCCTTATCTGGTCACCTGCATTCGTCGTGTGCATACATCAAGATGCTTTGGAGTTTTTGTTTATTTTAATTATTTTGTATATTTATAATTTAGTTATTTTATTTTTAATAAGAAAAAAAAGGCATGCAATGCAACACAGGGTTTCGAGTTTGCGCAATTAACTTTGCTCACTAGGTTGTTTCAGCACTGTAAAATGCATATTTTTAATATGGAGCATTTTTAAAAAATGAAATATAAAAAATTGACAACTAAGAAAAAAAAAGTTTTAAAATGGTATTCATCAGGATGAGTAAAAAATAAAATAAAAAATATGATTAACCGTAAAATCGATTCAAAATTAAATTAATTTTTACGATTAACTGATCCGATTGATGAGGTTATAATTTTTAATTTTTAATTTTAATATTTTTTATTAGTGATTACGGTTTAAGTTTTTAAGTATCGGTTAACTATTAATCCAATAGGTTCATATATATATATATATATATATATATATATATATATATATATATTATTTTTATATCTTAAATTTTTTTCTATTTTTCTCTAACATTTTCATAAAATAATATTTTAAAATATATTTAAATTATATTTTTATTTTTATACCTTAATTTTTATATTTTTATATAAACTTTATATAATACTTTAAATTAAATTTATATTATATCATTCTCTTTAATTATACAGTAATATTTATATATAATATTCAATTAACTTTTATATATATTCTTTTTTTATCATATATTGATGTTCATATTTTACTTAGCAGTATTGTAACGCCCCGAGTTATAAGGATAAAAAAATAATAATAATAATAATAAAATAAATAAATAAAAAAGAAAGTGAGAGGAGGTCTCTAGAATCCCCCTCGGGAAAACCTCATGGAAAAAAATTAAATAAAGAAATAAATAAAACAAAAAAAAAGAGAGAGGGGATCGGGATTGGGATCGGGGGAGGCAAAAGGGCATTTCGCCGCCTCCCTCATCGCCGATTGACGGCGAAGATCACCAGCGACCCCTCCGCCACCGCTCCGCATCCTCAATCACCGGTCTGCTCCCTGTGTATGGCGCCGTTCCTGGTTCTTTCTCTTCATCGTGATGGAAGCTCTCCTTCCTTCTCCGGCAACTCATGACGGTGGAAGGTGATTCAGGCAACACCGATGAGTCCCCGAGGGTGAGAGGATCATTCCTCTGGCTGTCGTTTCTCCCCACGTGCCGGCAAGAGAGAGATCGAAGCTGTAGTGCCGCCTCCTTCCACCTCCGTTTTCGATCAGCTACGACGGAGGCTTGGTACTTGGTGACCTGCGGTGAGATGCTAGAGCTTTGATCTCCATGGAGAACAGCACCGGTGAAGCACCGACCAAACTCCGACAAGGCTCCGGTGAGGGACAGTGTGGAGAAAAAAAAATTGAAAATTTCAGCTATTTTTCAGCTAATGGTATGTGGTTGATAATTTTACCTTTGATTAGTTTATAAATGGTTTAGAAGTAAGAATTTGGGAAGTGATTGGTGGCCTAAATAGATTTAATTAATCAAGATATTACATTGTGCTTTTAACTAGTAGTAGGATATAGTAACTTGGAGGTAATTGAGATTATACTGTCAAACTTATGTAATAACTGAATTGTAGTAAATTATAATGTAATTGAATTTTTAGGCAAGTAAATACGTATAAAGTTAATATATATATATTTTACACAATTAATGCCATGAACAATGTTTGAGTAAACTAACACAATTGATACGTGTTGGGCAAAATAAGAGTTACAGGAAAATTCATTGAGCTTATGCACTTAATGATTAGTTGGGAAGGTAACCAAATTTGAAGGAACAAATAAGCTCAAGTTAACAAATCAGTAGACTACAAAGTGTGTTTGGGTAAGTAACTCTTACTTGGCAAGCTAATGTATACTATTTATTTAGTTAGTAGTTGTGAAGGTTAACAAACCAAAACCATTTTTGTTACTATTAAACGCACTTCATTTTAGCTTGTGGTTTCATGTTATTTTTTTGTGAAATCGTGATTATAAGAAAATAGTATGTTACAGTTTTAAGGAAGTATATGTATTAATTGACAATCACCGGATTGAATGGCTCCGAGAGCTCTTTCGATAGATGTAATTAAATGAAGTTATGGACTGGATGGCTCCGAGAGCTCGGTCCACATATGTATGTATATAAATATACGTATAAATTTATAGTAAATATATTACATTAAATAGATTGTATGGAGACACTGAGGGGTCGGCATGATCTCTAAAGCAGACAAGTGATGCCCAAAGAGGACAATATTGATTAGTGCTCCGGCATGATCTCTAAAGCAGACATGTGGAGGCACTGAGGGGTCGGCATGATCTCTAAAGCAGACATGTGACGCCCAAAGAGGACAATATTGATTAGTGCTCCGGCATGATCTCTAAAGCAGACATGTGGAGGCACTGAGGGGTCGGCATGGTCTCTAAAGCAGACATGTGGAGGCACTGAGGGGTCAGCATGGTCTCTAAAGCAGACATGTGACGCTCAAAGAGGACAATATTTATTAGTGCTCCGGCATGATCTCCAAAGCAGACATGTGGAGGCATTAGAAGATGCGTTTTGAGGGCTCCGGCATGGTCTCCAAAGCAGACATGTGGGGTACCTCAAAAATAAAACCGTGCATCGCCTAGCTCCGGCACGATCTTGAAAGCAGACGTGTGGAGTGACAGGTGGCAAAATGGACAATATCCACTAGCGGCAGCGATTCGGGTTGTTACAATTATATATATATATATATATATATATGCGCGTGTATATAACTGATTGTGAATATTTTAAGATTTGTTGGTTGTGACCGTCTGATTTTAATCAGCAAATAAATTAAGTAAATTAGGAGTTGATTTTCACCTTGAGCAGATAAATAAGCTATAAGTAATTGAGTATATTGTTAAAGAGCTTGTTTATTTTAATTACATATGAAGCTTCCCCATTGATTCTTGTGTAAGTATGCATTTTGAATTTTGAATCTTATGACTATTATGCGTACATTAGAAATTATTGGATGTGATTAATTACAACTAGTGATGATTGATATTGAATATATATATATATATATATATATATATATATATTCATATTGTGATTAATTGTGTGTTATACAATCTGAAGTAGTATGGTGTAATTAAGAATGCGTAGAATACAGTTATGTATCTGTAAATGTTCGAAAAGTGACAAGCAATATTCTTGCCTAAACAAATTTAATGATTACTTATTTAAAATACTATATTGAGTCTTAGGATTGGAGAACTACGTGGTTCTGATTCCCTAAATGGGATACGTAGGAAGTTTGAGAATTAATATCTCAAGTCCGAACCAAATTATATTTATATGATTATGCGCATGTTATTAGGTCCGTTGAATTCTGGGGACGAAATTCTTATTTATATAATAGTGTATATACGTAAATGTTTATAATTATGGTGAACTAAGTTTCTATGTTGAAGCCAATTATATAAATTGTGTTGATGTAACATGTATATAAAGAAAATTTTAACACTTGCATAAACCATGTAGTGGAATTGTGCTTGAGTGGTTGTGATTGTGTTGGGATAAAAGTATAGAAGTATTGTGTTGTTGATTGAAGTTCTGGAGTTGGATGCATGATTATGGAGTGAAAAAAATTAAGTTGTTTTGCAGGTTTGGGTAGCATGAATTTTAAGTTGTCATGCTGCCAAAATTTTATTTAATTGCATAATAAAATTAATAGCATTTGAGGTGGCAAATAATTGAGATCCGAACCCGGGTGTGACATCCGATATCCGGGTCTTTTAACTGGCCGGGTATAGGGTGTTACAAGTATTTAATTTTATTTTCTTATATTTTAAAGTTTATATTATAATATTTAATATTATTCAAAATTTTATTTGATTTAAAATCAACCATATTATAATTTTCAACAAATATCAAATTTATTTTATAATATTAGCTATTAATTTATATAACATGAATTTTGGCTAGTAAATTATAATTTGTTTCGTAATTTTTATGTGAAATTACTTTATACATTTGAAATTGAATTGAATTTTTTTTATTTTTTATAATTTTATATTATGAATTTTAATGGTTAATAAAAAAAATTAGTTAACCAAACCAAAAAATCGAAATCGATAGATTGGTTAATCAAATGTAACGAACTGGTTAATGGTTAGTGATTTTAAAAATTGATATTAATAGATTGATTAATTTTATTGCCCAATGACTCATTAACCAGTTCATGATCACCCCTAATATTCATGAAATATAAAAAATGTGAAGGTATAAATATGAATTTATATTTTTTTGTGGCATTTGTGAAAAAAAAAATTCCTTATTTTTATAAAAGATAAGAGGAATTTTTGCCCTTATACTTTTTAGGAGTTAATTTTTCTCTTAAACTTTTTTTGCCTCTAAAGTCAATTTTTTTATGTGATTTTACCCCTATAATGGATGAAAAGCTAACGTGGCAAGCTATACTAATGGCAACCAATGATAAAGCGACATCTCATCTGTTACGTGTATTTTTCTCTCATAGTCAACATAATTTTTTAATTAAAAAATTGATGATGTAGCCTCTCTCTCCTTTCCTCTCTCTTCCTCTTCCTCTTGAATTTTTCATATTTGATATGGTGTGTTTCTTCTAACATCGGATATCCATCGAAACTTTAATTATGGTAAATTTTGGTGGATAATTAGGAGACATATATTAAGGAGACATATATTTCTTCATTTTGAAAAGTAGATATCAATTTTGAAGGTATCAAAGTGGAGATCATTGTTAATATTTTTGAAGTTTTTGTGCTTGAATGTTTGGAAGTTGGTGATTTTTGAAGAAGCAGAAGCAGAAAAAGGGGAGTGGGGAGAAGATGAAGAGAAATGGGATATTTTTTGAAAAAATTAGAACAAATTATCTTGAAAAATAAATAAGGATGTCACATCATTAATTTTTTAATTAAAAAATTATGTTGATTAGGAGAAAAAAAGATATATGGCATATGAGATGTCATGTTATCATTGGTTATAAGAATAAAATTATGTTAAAAAAATGACTTTAGAAACACAACGGATTAAAAAAACAGGAATGGGTTTAAGAATAAAATTACCCTATTTTAAAAGTAGGCAAATGCCCCCTTAGCCCTTTTTATAATAAATGGGGCTTGGGAGGATACATCTGATATATATGACTATATGAGCAAGGGTGGAGCTAGGGTTTATTGGGAGTTAAATAGCCCGGCCGCTTCTTCTTCTTCTTCTTCTTCAAGCTTCTTTGCGCCCCCCCCCCCCCCCCCCCTTTGCTTATCGGAAAATGAAGACCATTCTATCATCGGAAACCATGGACATTCCGGTAAGAGGAAGCTCAAGATCGAAGCCTGGTTCGGCTCCAGAAAGACCAGCGCCGCCATCCGCACCGCCCTTAGCCATGTTGAGAATCTTATCACCGGCGTCACCAAAGGCTATCGCTACAAGATGCGATTTGTCTATGCTCACTTTCCTATTAACGCTTCTATTACTAACACCAATACTGCTATTGAGATCCGTAACTTCCTCGGCGAGAAGAAGGTTTTTCAATTTCTTCATTTCTTTCCTTATATTTTCGATTGTATTGTCATTTCATTTGCTTTGCCATATAATTTATAGCAAGTGAAGTGGCATTATTGATGATCATATTTTAACTACTTAGATATTGATTACTGTGGCTATCTGAGTTGGGGAAGAAATTGTTTGTTTAGTAGTTCTTAGCATATAAAACATTAGTTAGCCGATTAATTTATTGATTGTGTACAATTGTTTCAGGTCAGAAAAGTTGATATGCTTGAAGGTGTAACTGTTGTTCGATCCGAAAAGGTTAAGGATGAGCTTATATTGGATGGGAATGATATTGAACTTGTGTCGCGGTCAGCTGCTTTGATAAATCAGGTCTCTTCACTTCCTTCATCTTTTGTTTTTGGCTTGTGTGTTGCATATACCGAAATGGAGAATTGCTTTGGACCCACACTGTAGTACTCTGTATATATGAATGGCACATTTCTCATGCACCATTTCATGTTGCATAGATAGCTATACCTTATCTACGCTAAAACATTGTTTTCTGATGCATAACTAGTTGTATAGTATGTATTTTAAGAAACAGTATTTGGTTTTGTGTTCTGACTGCTTCACACTTCTCATGTACAGAAATGCCATGTTAAGAACAAAGATATCCGGAAATTCCTTGATGGCATATATGTCAGCGAGAAAGGTACCGTTTTTGAGGAACATTGAGGGGGCTAGACTTTGTTTTCTGTTATAGTTAGTTTTGTTTACCCTTTTTATTGGGAACTTTTTTTTTTCTTGGTTATCATCTTGAAAATTTTCAAATTGTTCAAGTTTGGATATTTACTACTTGGCTTGGTTCAGTTAAGTTGATATAGATTCTGTTTTAATTGTTTTGTTAATGTGTCTAACCGGAATTTTAGCCAAAATCGTTTGTCTTTGAAAATTTTTATTCATGTTAAACTTCTCTTAGAATCCCTGTTTACGTTGATGCTTTGGTTGAAATTTTGGTGAATGGTAAGAATAGTTGGGGTCGTTTATTTTTACATTTTAAAATGTGAAGTTCTTTATTATTTTTAAATCCTTTAATTACAATTTCGTCATCTGGTTCATTGGAAATAGTGTGCGTGTATTTGATGTGCTAGTTAAATTAGCATGCTCAGAATGGTATGGTTAGATTTTTCATTTCTTTTATGCGGATAATTGGGGCTTAAGAAGCATCAAAAACCAATAATGGCATTTGTAGTATGAAATTGGAGGGTTTGTAAAAGATTGGAAGACCAACATTTTATACCCTCTAGTGATTTTAAATGAGAAAGCAGTTGGCTGCGTTCTGAAGTGGATAGCATAAGATCTTTGTTGGCTTTTGATGCACTTTATATTAAATTCTCATCTTTCGGATCCAAAAAAAAGAAACATGGTCTGAATTTGCTGGGAATAAAGGATATAAGTGATTCAGCAATGCGCCAATTCTCGAGAAGACCTATTGTCCTTCCATGTTCATGGTATCTCCCGCTTTTTGACTGTTTAGATTCTATCTAAAACGCGCATGGTGTTTGATGTGGGATTCTATTTTATGAATGAATTTGGTGAACATTGATGCCATTATTCTAAACATTCATTCCACGTTCCATAATTGAGAAAATTGAAAGAATTAAAATTGACACATTAAACATTTTGCATTCTTAATATGTACGTTTCTTTTTTAAATTGAATTGAATTCGATGTAAATTGCTATTACATTTATTGATCTTACTCTGAATACAAATCCAAATTAACAAATATCAAAAGCACATGAAGATTTGCCTTCCTGCCATAAAATTTGAGGTTATTGGAAATGTCAAGAAGGAACAGTAGTTATCTTCACTTGAAAGGAGTACAAGAATAGCCAACGCAAAGGCCAGCACTGCTCCTGTTATAAGGAAAGAGAGCAACAGGTAGAGTCTGAGGCAACCGAGGAATGCGCGTATTGAAGCTTAAAAATTCCACCACTTCCTCCGTGGAAAGCCTACCTTTATTGCCATTTAAAGTGCAAAGCAATCCGATCTCCGTTACCCTTATTGCCTGTTCTATATTCACCACAGCACCCATCCTCTTATCTACCACTCTTACCTTTCTCATCTATTTGGTGCATTCTCCATGCAAAATCTACTAAATCCTTTTCTTCATTGCACAACTCATTCTCCAATCTTCCTCTACCAGACACCACTTCTAACACAAAGATACCAAATTCAAACACATCAGCCTTTTGGCTCACTGATGAATCTGCAGGAGAAGGAGATAGCACGAAACCAAAATCGCCCAAAGCAGCTCGGAAACTAACATCAAGAAAGACACTGCTGGTTTTGATGTTCTTGTGCGAGAGATCCTTGGAATGAAGGAAGCTCAGCCCATCTGCAGCATCTTTAATCGCCTTGTCCATGGAAGCACACCAACACCAAAAACCCATTCATCACACCATCCTCTGATAGGAACTAAATTAGGATGTCGAATTCTGCTAATTTTAATCATCTCTTTCGTCTTTCGCCAATCTTTTCTTCTCCAATCCCATTTGTGACAGAGTCCAAGAATTGATCAGAATAACGTTTAACAGCATCTTGACACCCATTTGAAAGCTTTCCTCTGTAATAAACACCTCTTGAGTCACAACCCAGAATTTCCAACTCATGGAAGCTCCGAGTGGCCGCGGAAACTTCGGCGAAGGTGAATCGGCTGGGCTTATTTGGAGGCCGTGGACGGTGGTTTTGGTCAGGCAAAACTACAATTTTTGCTGGAACATTTCTGCGCCAGGCATTATAGAAAATACTGATGATTATAGCCAGAGACAGAACCGTGACGCCAATGAATATCAAATACTACGAGTTTTTTGAGCTCGAAGCTTGAGCTTCAGCTCCAGTCCTCCGAAAAATCTTAGTCTCACATGCTTCCACTGATGGCACACGAAGAGAAGCTTGGCTAGTGGAATTGAGATTCCAAGAGAAAATGTTGTGAATTGGAGTTGAATTCCCAGTAGATGCTGAGAATCCAACAAACATGTATTCATTAAGAAAAGGGGAAAGATCAATAGAACCCGAAAATATTGATTTGGAATCAAAATATATAACCATCCATCTCTCATGACCATCATAAAAGATTGAAGCTTGATGAATAGATCCATCATTTAATGAAATACCTAAACCAGAAACATTAATAATAGTAGTAGAAACTATGCTTCCAAGATTAATTCCCACATGATTATCATTTGGGTCCCCAAATTCTGGATTGAAACGAGTATCATCTTCAATACCAACTACTTTATAAGTATCCTCACAAGCATCATTTAGCATACCTATCCATGGCCCAGGTCTTCCCACAGTGAATTCACCTGGGGCTATAATGAAAGTGAGCCCACTCCCTCCAACTTTCTTGGAAACTGGAGGGCTAGGACTAAATTGGAAAGAAAAGGAAGTTTTGAAAGAAGCAGGAGTTCTTGTGAAAGGATCAAGCAGACGAATTGGGGATGAGTGGATGGCTCTATCAGCTTGATGTTTGAGAGCAATGGATTGGGATTCATCTGGAATTTGGATGGCTCCATTTTTGTCTGCAAATTTTGCACTGCCTAAAAGTGTAATTTCATGTATGAGATTGAAACTGAAATCTGGGAAGATAACATACTTAGTTACGTTAATTAAAGGTGGTGATGATTGAACCAAAGAAGGGTGTAATTGTATTAGCAATAAGACATAAGCTGATGACCATAACAACCGCATTATGGAATTTATGAACGGCGGATATTAACTGGGTTTAGAAAAGATGTTAATGTTCCTGATAAAAGAGATGGAGAGAGATGATTGGGAAATTTCTGGCGGTGCATGAATTTTTTATGAACTAAATAAAATTCCATATTGAAAATCATTTTATTTATTTTTCAACCAATTTATTCTATTTATTGATTTTTTATTAATTTATTAAAAAAATTATGCATTGGATTTAGACAAGCCTTACTCCGTCAGAAAAAAACTACTTTCAATCTTCTACGTGTCTCTGTAATTATTATTTCATTATTTGTTTATTTATTTATTAATGGTTCTTTTAATTTTGTTCATATTTGGTTTTTTGGCAATTAATTTTGTCCATATTCTTTTTTTGAAATAATTTTGTCCATATTCTAAATAAATACAAAAGCAAATCAAGCAACTCTATGTTCTAATGAATTATTTATGTTTTCCCATAATAGAAAATCACCAAATGATTAGCTGAGGTTAATGACGCAGTTATGTTAGCTTAAAAAGATAATGTAATTATGTTAGAATTAATACATAATTTTCTCTATAAATATCACTGTTTAACAAATTTTTTATTTGAACTAATTGAAATTAATATTATTTTTCAGAAATTATTAAAAATATCATATTATCTTTGAACATATGACACTGTATATAAAAATTATGTATATATAGCATGTGTACGGCAGCAATTTGACATCAAATATGAATTTAAGAGTATTATTTATGTTTCTAATAAATTTAAAAATTTTAAATAGTCTATTAGTTCATAAAATAATCTACTAAAAACTGATAATTTAGAAAAAATAATGTATTTAGAATAATTTTAGCCATTGATAACTATGAAAAAAATATCTCAAAGGCCCAATCAAGTCAGCCCAATAACGCTTGGCAAGGTCTAGAGCCCATCAACTAAAAGGCAGAGTGTGAGCTGAAAGACAATATAAAAAGGCATAGTGTCCGATTGAACTGATGGGATATACTGTTCTATTTAGTCCACTGACACAAGTAAATGCCTATGCCTTCACCTGCTTTCTATCACATCGCCGCTCACCTGCCAATTATCACTCCCCCAAGGTACTTGAGTACCCATCCAAATGCCATCCAAATGACTCCTATAAATAGCCGAAAATACAATGGCTCCAGGTATTGAACATTTGAGACTCTTTCTCTCTAAGCACTATTTCTCTAAAAGCTACTAATTTAAGCTTCGGAGTGCTAATATTCTGGTCCGACCGGGCACTCCATTTTGCAGGTTTCACCATCCGATCGGATTCTCAACTACCTACTCTTCTCCTTACAGGATAAATATATTTTAAGCTTTATCATTTGGTACTCTCGTTGAGAGCCATGGCAGATTAAAGATCTGACGAAAATGCAGCTCCTAGAGACCACGATCTCACCAGTTAGGGCAGATCCGGGCCCTTAGGGAGAAGAGAGAGATCTCATGATACTAAGAGAACAGGAGTCAAAATCCCAGGCATATATGACAGGGGGAAGGGTACAATGTCCTCGAGCAGAGACTCGTCATATATCCCCAGCAGATCCTCAACCCCATCCATTGAGGATGATTTATCCTTCATGTGCATGCCAAATCGCAGTCGCCTGCGGGGGCGAAGAGATGAGTTCGCCTCAACGGCCATGAATAGGAAGGACAAATGGTTCAAGCAAAAATTCAAGTAGTTTGGCTTGGCGGGTTCCAGAAAAGGCATGTTCGAGGGAAATACCTACAAGAACATGACCTCTTCGTTTTGCAGGGAAATTACAGAGTCTGAGCTACCTTTCGGATGGAGAGATGTGGTGATGGATAAATATACAGGTAAAACTGACCCTGCCACTCATCTTATAAAATATTTAACAAAAGTGCAGGTATACACCTACGACGAAAAGATTGCTTGCAAGATTTTCCCTACTACTTTGGGAGGACACGCCCTCAGCTGGTTCCACGAACTCTTCTAAGAGTCAATCACCTCCTTTCAACAACTTAAGGAACTGTTTACCACACGGTTCATCGTATAAACACGAGCACCAAAATTCGTGAGCGATTTATGTAACATCTATCAGAGGGATGACGAAAGTCTTCGAGATTATGTCAACAGGTTCTAAGCCATGATGTTGGAAGTGAGGAATATAAGTGTCTTTGTGGCATCCACAACTCTAGCCAACGGCACCGTTGATCGGACATTATTTGAGTCCATCACAACAAGACCCCCAACCAGCTTTTTCGATCTAATGAAAAGGGCTAAGCAGCACATCTAGCTGGACGATGCCTTGAGGTCTAGCCGTGGCAGAAGAAGCAGTGTTACGGATAGGCTCTAGCACCCAGATGGATGGATATTTAACCGAGCCCCTGCATTCGAGTGGATTGCAAGGACTCCTTAGAGAGCCTCTTCTTCGAGGAATCTGGGAAAAAGAAAAGATGTCGATCGATTTAAATTCGATCAAGGCGGTGGCAAGCAGACTCAAACCTTCACTCCACTCAATGCCAAACCATCCTAGGTATTGATGTGGATCAAGAAAAAGCACCAAAAGGTGAATTGGCCAAGGAGACTAGATGGAAGGAGCAAAAACACTCGGAACCACAAAAAATATTGCAAATTCCACAAGGATGACGATCATACAACCGACGATTGTTCCCAGCTGAAGGAAGAAATTGAGTGGCTCCTACAAAGAGGGCATCTCAAATGGTTTGTAGGCCCGGCCGGAGGGACAAGTCCCTGCAGACAGTTAGATTTGAAGAAGGATGACTCCGATGACGACAAAGACAACGAACAAAGAAAATCGAAGAATGCAGACCTTCACCGGTTGTACGTCGGGGTCATGAACATGATCGCTGGTGGGTCATCCTACAAAAAAAGTTTCTCTAGAAAGAAAAAGGGCAAAGGTGTCTATATCGCCAAACATCCGAACGGCCAGTTCCAGTCACCATATCCAATGAGAATGCACGAGATGTATTATTTTCTCACGAGGACGCCTTTGTCATCAGGGCACGAATCAATAACTTCGATGTGAGGAGGATATTGGTGAATGATGGAAGTACGGTAAATGTGCTTACCCTCCAAGCTAATAAGGCCATGGGTCTGCCGATCGGAGAACTTAAACCGAATGCCACACCACTGATAGGGCTCAGCAATGCTGCCATTCTAGTGGTAGGATCTATTGAGCTTTTCATCGAGCTCGGCCAGGAGACGTTAGTCCATACCTGCAAGGTAACTTTTATGGTTATTGATATGACCTTTGCCTATAATGTCATTTTTGGCAGGCTTCTACTCTTTCAAACTGGAGCTATCACCAGCATTCGATACATGGTGATAAAGATCCCAACCAGGGGAGGAGTCGTTATTCTAAGGGGTGATCAAAAGGCTTCCAGGAAGCATATGTCGCCACGATAAAGCTCCAGAAAGAGGCCATGATGGTAGGACGATCCGAACAGGCGTAGGGGCAAAGAATGGATCCTACGAAAGAAATCAAGACAAAGACACTTGCAAAAGGAAAAAACGTTCAAATAGACATTTGTCATGGGTGAGGAGGTCGAGAAGGCTTCCATTCAAGTTTTGGTGATTCATCGGGCATTCTTTACCTAAATGACGGAAGACACCACCAGATTTGACCATAATATAATCATTCGCCGACTTAATAAGGATCTGGCTTATATACCGATCAGGTAGAAGTCATGCTCCCGATTGGAGTATCCTGGAAGAATTTCCTCCGTATCACCGTGGACCACTTCTCCAAACGAATTGAGACAGAACCTCCAGTAAAAACTTCATATGAAGGAATGTCATTTACAGGTACAACTTACCCTTTATTTTTATTGTAGATAATGGCGAGCAATTCGACATCTCGGTCCCCAAACCTCAACTTCAGCCTTAAGTTTTGCCTTTATCACCCATTCACAGAGCGATAGGATGAGCCAGGCCTCTAATCAAATGCTCTTGGAAGGCTTAAAGAAACGACTGAGTGAGGCAAAAGGACAACTGGACTCAACAATTGGCAAAGCGTCTTATGGTCTTTTAGGACCTCTCTAAGAGCCGACATCCATGAAATGCCATCATCTCTTGTCTACGGCTCCAAGGAAATAATACCTGAAGAGATTGGTATCTTATCCTATCATTCTACCTCCTATTTCAAACGGGTGAGCATCTGAGATAGATGCCAACATTTGGATTTAATAGAAGAAAGAAGAGAAGACGCCTATGTCATGATCGCTGTCTACAAATAAAGAATCGCTAAAAACTGCAACTCAAAAAGGTAAGAACCCTCAATATGATTTATCTTGTGCATGGAAAAAAGATAAAGGCATGAGAAATGCCGAAAATGGGAAGCTCATGCCAAACTAGGAAGGCCCCCTATGAAATATCCATCTTTAGCTCCAATACCTATAGACTCAGGACCCTTGAAGGGTCGGCCATCTCTAAAATCCAGAATGTCATATTACTGAAGAAGTACTGAGTATAATCATGTATAAATTAACATTCAATAAAGAAAGTCTTCTCCATTTCTTCTCCATCTTTAGAAAAAAGGTACATTTTCATTTATTTATTTTTAGGTTCGATATTTATTTGTAGGTTGTATAATATCCCACATCGGTTGGAGAGGAGAACGAAGTAGTCCTTATAAGGCTATGGACAGCTCTCCTTTGCAGACGCATTTTAAAACTGTGAGGGTCAAGGCCCAAAGCGGATAATTTCTGCAAGCGATCATTTGGAGACGTTACAGTTGGTATCAGAGCTGGGGGTCAAACCATGTGCCAGCGTAATACTGGGCCTTCGAGCCAGCGAGGATGCTGGGCCTATTTAGGTGGGGTGGATTGTAATATTCTACATCGGTTGGAGAGAAGAACGAAGTAGTCCTTTTTAGGCTATGGACACCTCTCCTTTGTAGACGCATTTTAAAACCGTAAGGGCCAAGGCCCAAAGTGGATAATTTCTGCAAGTGATCATCCGGGGATGTTACAGGTTGTCTGTCTTATTTCAATCAATGAAAATTCTGAATGATTTTCTAAATTCGATTGCATAATCCGATCGTGATATTATAAGTACAGCTCCCTCGCTAGGCTCGATGTCCGTCCTGAGCCCAAGATGCGAAAGCTTTTCTCCATTTCGAATTCATCTGCTAGGTTTGATATTATTCCAAATCGAAAATGCAATAAATTTCCATTTGATCTCCACCGACTCATTCGCTAGGTTCAATGTCTATCCCAAATCAAAAATGCGAAAGTCTAGAAGAAAATGCCAAATCGCCAAATCTCCATGAAGCCATTGATTGGCCAGAATATCTCCTAAGAAAATAAGCGAATAATCTCCATAAAGCTATTGATTGGCCAAAATATCTCCTAGTGGATAATCTCCATAAAGCCATTGACGGAACAAAATATCTCTTAAGAGGACAATGTCTGTATAGTCCGATCGGATCCCCCACCATTATGTACGCGAGACAAGGGCCCCAGCGCCTAAATACCTCTTACCCAGTTGGTGAGCGAGCAATCCATCATAAAACCAAAGGCTTAATTTCGATCGATGATACATCCCGATCGATGAATCAATATGGTGCAACTTATCTGCTAGGCTTGATACGGCCACAGATGATAAAGTTGAAGTTCATTCATTTAAGATAAGTCCCTCCATTAGGCTCGATGTTCATACCGAGCCCAAGATAATGCGAGACCAAAAGGTCATTTGTCATTCATGATTCTCCGATAAATATCCGATCAGATAATACTTCAGTCAAGATCAAAAACTAAAAAGTTACCTATTGTGCTCAACACAATCAATCTAAATCACAACACTAGCGATGCCTAAAAGGCATATTAAATTCGATCGGATTAAATAATCATCGATCCCAAAATGGTCATGCACTACAATGCTTGAAAAGCACATTAAAATTCAGGAAGTATTATTCTTAGTCAATTTTATGCATTCTCCATGTTTGATTTCATTCGCTCTCCATGGTTGATAATGATTATTCTCCTTAGCTATTTTCATGACAAAATTTTGTCCAAAATGAGATTTTTAGGCAAATCGACTTTCATATATGAAGAGTTCTTACAAGTTACCAAGCAAAGAAGACAACCACTAAAAAAAAGCTGTGTTTCGAAAACTTCTTCGGAACCTGATCAGGTCTTCCATCATCAAGTACGAAAATGAGGATTCCAGCGCCCAAACACCTCATACTCGATCGATCAGAGGCAAAATTTTGGCGACAATACAAATTTTGAGGCTAATATTGAGCAAAATCGAACGTATCGACAGCCTTGATGGTGATAGTTTCCCTCATATTGATTCCAGTTTGTAGAGTGATAATATAGTAATTGGAAAGTGCACAGAATCTGGCCAAGATCATAGTATAAAATTGAAGCAGGTTGAAAGAAGCATGGTCCAAAAAGTTATTGCGACTTCCAATAACATGGAAAAAACTTATGTTATATTATCTCTGAGGCTATGTTTGCAAATGGCAAATGAGCGGCTTACTGATCTCATGCCTATGCATCCCCTCTTTCATCACCATGGAATTTGGGCGAACCATCGCATAAATCTCAGCAGGCATATTGTATTGTGCGGGGATTTCATCCACTTCCGCCTTGATGAGTTTCGAAGGATGAGTCGCAGTCTCACAGTCTTTATAAGCCTCAAGAAAACTCCCCCTATAGATTTAATGCTACTTGGAGTCATCTTTGATGAAGGAGAGAAGTAAAAAAGCGATATTGTGAATAAGGAATTACTTGGGTAATCTTACAAAAACTCCGAAATCGTTGACATGGCAAAGTTCGTGAGAAAAGGCATGGCAGAATTTTCTTAAGAAATGAGAAAACTCACCCCAAAATTACCTATTTATAAGCTCTAAGCTTCTGAAATTATCCAGCCGTCTCTCTACTGGATAATTACCACGTGTCTCCAATTCATTAAGCATATAACAACTGAACGAAGCGTCGCCCTCGGCACATGCGTAGGAGTTAAATGCATAGTAGAGAATGAAGCATCGCCCTCAGCACATGCGCAGGAGTTAAATGCATAGCAGAGAATGAAGTGTCGCCCTCGGCACGTGTACAAGCATTAAATGCATAACATCTGTTTGAGCTGAACGAAAGTATCTCTTCGAATGAGCGTCTTCTAAAAATTCAAAAATCCCGTCAAAAGGCTCAAATCGCCCAATCTGACCCTTCGGAGGGGGGACAAGTGATAACTATGGAAAAAATATCTCCAAGGCCTAATCAAGCCAGCACAATAAGGCTTGGCAAGGCCCAGAGTCCATCAACTAAAAGGCAGAGTGTGAACTAAAAGACAAGACAAAAAGGCACAGTGTCCGATCGGACTGATGGGACATGCTGTCTTGTTTAGTCCATTGACACAAGTAAATGCCCGTGCCTTTACTTGCTCCCTGTCACATCAGCACTCACCTGCTCCAACTACCAATTATCACTCCCCCAAGGTACTTGAGTACCCCTCCAAGTGACTTCTATAAATAGCCAAAAATACAATGGCTCCAGGTATTGAACATCCGAAACTTTCTCTCTCTAAGCACTCTTTTTCTAAAAGCTACTAACTTAAGCTTCGAAGTGTTAACGTCCGGGTCCGACCGGGCACTCCATTTTGCAGGTTTCACCATCCAACCGTATTCTCAACTGCCTACTCTCCTCCTTACAGGATAAAGATATTTTAAGCTTTATCAGCTAACATGGCTTATTCAAGGGGCTCTATAATGGCTGTACGAGGGGCATGATTTTTGACAAGTCATTATAATAGGTCCTCTCTCTTTTTTATTACTTTCTTATAATTGTGTTTTTGAAGACGTTGGTACCAAAAATTGATTGATTGAAGACTTGCATGTAGAAATCTTTTGTGATATGGACTCAAATGCTGCTTTAGCCCAAAAAATCAAACCTGACTATATTACTAAACAATTATTTATTCTACTCGGTCCAGGAAGGGAAATTTCTCGGATCGTTTCCCGCTACCAAAGTTGAGAGGAATTTTTTTTCATATACTCTACTCATCCTTCAAACGTCGATTTAACTTTTTTACATAGAAAAAAATAATTAATTATTAATTTCATAAAATGCTTGTCATATTTTATTAAAATAAAATGACTTTTCATTTTATTATTATTTTTATTTAAAAAAATAATTTATAGCTCTTAAAAACATATAAAATGATATGAATTTGGTGCCTCTAGCAAAACTTCACTCTGCTGAGTGATTTTCATTATTCTCCCCAAGTGACATAAAGAGAAACACGAAATAAAGCTTCCTATTTGAGTAGAACTCCAATTCAACATGGATTAGGAACTTTATTAAGGTCCAAACTTTTTATTTGAAGCTTATAAAAGAATATTCAAGGTACCAAAGCAACATATAGAGAGGCAATTAGATACGAATTTTACTTAGTTTTTAATTTAGTTTTTCTTTAGTCAATTGCTCAGGTTAAGTTCTTCTTTGTTTCTCTCTATAGAGTTATCAAGGAAGCTTCTTCATCTTTATGTTTTCAAATATTCTTATTACTTTTGCTTTATTTTTCAAGATGAGTAGTGAGTAGTGAGTAGTTTCTTTTACTTTTGTTAAATGATACTTGAATCATTGACTTTATATTGTAATGAGTTAATTTATGCTTAATGTTATGCAAGTTGATTATTTCTTGATTTTGGGCACACTCTTACCTTTGGTTATTCATGTTTTGATTATTAACTTGCTTTAATTAATAGTTAATGATTGACTTATGCATGATTATTAGTTTGCATGCATGTTTTTAGGTTGGTTTATTGGTATTAATACATAATTATATTCTAAGTTAGGTGTAATTGTGTATTGATAATGGTAAATTGAGACTAAGAAGAGTTGAAATCAATAATAGGTGAAAGTTAAATTTGCTTACAAAAGAGTTTAATAGACATTTAGGAGGTTAAAATCAGATTTTTATGCTAAGTGTTAAATTGTTCTTAACAAGATAGGTTTAATGCTTAAAACGATATTCTTGTTTTAAGATATCTTGTCTTTATTCATTTGATTTATTCATGATCACTTGTGTTTCCTTTTTGATTAAGTCATTATAATATAAGTTAATGTGAATAAATTTTTAGTGAAAGTTGTCTTTAATATTGATTTTATCTCTCTTGTTTACGTGCTTTTGTTTTAGTTTAATTGATTTAATCTCTAATTGTTTATTTTGGTTTGGTTACTTAAATTTCTATCTTTAATTTAGTTAAATCTTCACCATTATAACTTTGAGATTTCTTTTCTCTCTCACACACAGTTTTCATTCTAAAAGTCTAGGATCTTTCATACATACACAAATTTTCCTTGGCTTCAATATTTAGGATATTAATCTATATTTTTCTATATTACTAGCCGATCTAGTACACTTGTTAGACACATGTATATATAAATTGTCAATCTATGTATGTCCACATTGTTAATCAACCCTATTGTTCATGCTTGCAGCTTTAGATCTTTCACCTTATGGGAATGAAAGCCATTTTATTAATATCAGTTACTGTAGAATAGTAAAAAATTTAATCTAATTTTCCCAACTCAAATCTCAAAAGATGAAAAAACATTCTAAATAATTCTTATATTGCTAATGAATGACTTGGAATGAGATTGAAGCAACATGTGGTAGGTTGTGGAGTCGTCACCCAAAATAAATTGGGAATTGAATATCTTGTAGGGCTGTACAAAATATTGATTCTGAATTCTAATTAATTTTTTCATGCCCTAGATTAATTTTGAGTTTAGTGAATTTTTAAAATTTTTAGTTTTATCCCAACTCTTTCAGATATTTATGCATGACATCTAAAAATAAGATTAATAAAATTTTAGTTCCTTCATGAAATTTTAGGAAATTGGGGACATTGGTCCTTATTGAAATTATTTGAACTATGACTTTTGATTAAGGAAAAATTAAAATACATTTTATTAATAAAATACAAATTAATTAATATAAATCCTCTGATTATTTGTTTTAGATGTTTAAAAAATTTCAATTATCTATCAAGCAATAAATAAATCATAAATGTTAAATACAACATACAATATATAATAGATGAAGGAAAAGAATCAAATCACACAAATATGTGATTAAATAGAGAAAATAATTAAATTAACTAAGGAAGAAAGAGAAGAAAGAAAGGAGGAAAAAATCTAGGTGAACCACACAAACATATCTATAGAAGAGGATACGACCGTTCTGCCTTTGACGTTAGGAATTTGGATCCAAGTAAAGGAGTCACATGACCATTATCATGAAGAAGCACGTGGCCGAGTGAACTTGAAAATCCAAAATCCTAGCCAAACAACATTTTCAAAATCTCACCTTTTATTTTAAAATCACTTTTTTAAATATAAAGACATAAACCCCAAACATATATTATAGCATACCAAGGGAAAATCAAACAAGACTAAAAGCAAATGATCTAACATTAAAACACATTTTTATTTTCAATAAAGACTTACCCATCTAATAAATAAGAACATAAACAAGGTAAAAACATGATAACCATTTGTTTGTAGCATATATAAGGTAGGTCTATATAACATATAAATAAACACCTAATCAAGCATACACCACATAGACAATATTTATTTAATCAAAATCCCAAAAAAGGAAGAATAAGAACATTAAAGGAGGTAAATGGGTTGATTCACCATATTCAATAGATGAATGGATGAACCAATTGTTTAAAAAAATCAAGAATAGAAGGTTATCTCCCTAGATGATTTACTTTTAGGTAAAAATGCTATAAAGATGTAGAGATTCTTCAAAACCTTTGGATGATTGAACCGAAATGGGTTTCTTTTGTTGCTCTTGGTATGTGTTTGGTTAAAAAAGGAGTTTTAAGTTTTTATTTTGGGAATTCAAATATTTTTTGTGGCTCACCTTTGAAAAGACCTCTCATCTTCTATTTATAGGAGATAAAAACTAGAATTTTGGAATGTCGTGCCATACTCGTAAGCATTACATAACACATAATCATATGCCTTTTTGCACAAATAAACTAGACTCTTATTACATATTTGCCTTTTGATTCAATCATCCTTGGTCTTTTAGGAACTTTCACTTTTGTGAAAAAAGTTATCATCATTAGGTTTCATCTGAACTAGAAAGCCTCAACCTTGGGTATCAACAACTGGCCCTAACTGTAATAGCCTCGACACCGGATCAGTCGTGAATAGTACTTTTCCAGCAATGAATAGTATTTTCCGAGCCCGAAAGGACATTCAAAAGTCAAAAATATTTTATTAGACCATTGGAAAGTAATGGTTATAGTGAGCTCGGAGTTAAAATTTGAAGTGAAATTGAGGTTAAATGAGCCTCTAAAAGTCAAAAATACGAAAAAGGTAGCGAGTCAATTTCCCTGGTAGGGAAGGAGACTTGATTTTATTTAAATAATTAAAAATAGTAAACGAACTATAAAAATTGCCATATTTTGTATACCTACATGAATTTTTATGTAGAATATTTTGGTGATAAGAATGGAATTTTTTAATGATACCGATAGTTATCGAATCGGATCGATAACTGACTCTGATTGAGCCGAAAATTTACGTACTACCTATTTTTGATGTTTTAAGAATGATGGAATCAATATTGAAGTGATTTGAAGTAAGGAAGAGAGAGAAATTGGATTGGACCTTAAATGGCCTAAAATGGGCCTTAATCACTACAAGAAAATTGTCAATTACCAACGAAAAATTACCGACGGAAAATCCTTTTCCATAGGGAAAAGTGTCTGAAAATATATATATTACGACGGTATAACAATCCGTCGTAAATAATGGAGGGAAATATTACCGCCCAATTTACTGACGAAAATTAGCGACGTATTTTAAAATATCCGTCGTAAATTTGGTACCAATATTTCGCGGATAAAATTTCACACGAAAAATACCGACGGAATTAATTTCCGTAGGTAATTTACCGACGGAATCATCTTTCAGTAGGTAAATTACCGACGGAATCGTATTTTCGTAGGGAAATTTCCTACGAAATTATGGTTCCGTAGGTAAATTACCGACGGGATTTGTTTTCGTCGGTAATTTACTTACGGAAATATATTTCCGTACGGAATTTCCCTACGGAATTTATACCGACGGAACTACAATTCCGTAGGCAATTTCCTTACGAAAATACAATTCCGTCGACGGAACTACAATTCCGTAGGCAATTTCCTTACGAAAATACAATTCCGTAGGTAAATTCCCTACGGAAATATAATTCCGTAGGGAATTTACCTACGGAATTGTATTTCCGTAGGGAAATTTCCTATATTTTTGTAGGTATCATATGAAAATTTAATTAATTAATAATAATAATAATAATATTATTATTATTAATTGAAGTGACAAATTAAGTATGTTAACATATTTATTTAAAATATGTTAATTGGAATTAATATTTATTAAAAATTTAGTAGTTTATTTAAAAATAATAAAAAATTTAATTAATAATAATAATATTATTATTAATTAAAGTGACAAATTAAGTATGTTAACATATTAATTTAAAATATTAAGTTGGTCAAATAAATATTAGTTAAATAAATAAGTAAAGGACTATAATTTACCATAGTTGGTCAAACAAATATTCGTTAGTTAAATAAATAAATAAAACAATAATTTACCATGATCAAATAAATATATGTTAGTTATATATATAAAAGAACTACAATTTACCATATTAAGTTAAATAAATATTAGTTAGTAAAATAAATAAAGTACTATAATTTACCACATTAAGTTATATTATATTAGAATTTATATTTATTAAAAATTTAGTGTGTATACATATATATATATAGAGAAAACGATGAAGCAGCCCTAATGTGCCTATATATATATATATAAAACGAAGAAACAGCAGCCCGAATGTGCCTCCTCCCTCACACAGCAAGCCACCGCCCCCTAAAGATTTTGCCCTCTCTTTTAGGTATGTTTTGAAGAAGATCCGACCTCTGCTTTCCGATTTTTCTAAAGATTTCAGCATTTTCTTGAAGATCCGCCCTTTCTTTTAGTTTTCATCACTGTTAGCTCTTTTTTTTTTTAATTTTTATTTTTGCAAGGTAGGAGGAATTTTGACAAGTACGTCTCCTGAGACTTTCTTCTTTCGATTTTGGTATTTGATTGAAATTTTGATGCACTATTGGACATCTTGAGATTCATTCTTCATTGCTTCATCTTATTTTTCAAAATTTGGGGTAATTTTCGTGTAAAATTACCCATTTTTGGTTGCATACAAATCCTGCCTACCAGTTGTATGTTAAATTGCTTAAGAGAGCAATTTTCTCTGTGCTTGAAGGAATACTGTTGGATCTTAACTTCTTTTGGCGTTATTTGTATGACCTTCAAGAATAATTAATATGCTATATTCTAACTTAATTTCTTTTTCTTTCATTAAAAAATGTATTATGATTTTTAGTATAATAGGAATATAATTGAAGTATAACTCGGATATCACTGATTTCCTACACCAATCGATCACTGGTTTATAATATAGCATATTAATTAGCAAACATCGTTGAGGCAGGCAGTAAAACTAAAAAGATGGATTTAATGTAAATAGTGTCGTTTCGTACCCCTGGGAGCCGTGTTCTTGTTAAACAGTATATTTGTCACCTTGGTTGGTCCAGTAAAACAATTACAGATAGGTGTCCAAATGTCAGTTTTCTTCTTTAAAGTAGATAAAGAAAAAACTCTTTTCTTTTCTTTATTAGCTTTCAATCTTAAGAAAAAAATAAAAAGAAAAGAAAAAGCAAGCCGTGATTGGTTTGCAAAAGAAACACAAAAAACTCTAATTATGATTGAACTTTGATCATTATAATTAAAATGATTTGTTTTTATTTTAATGACAATGACATGCCACCTGCACCTATCATAGAAATGATAAATTTTGTTATATAAACTCAAGTTTGAAGGCAATTCTTGTCCTCAGGAGGCGTGATGTAACTCTGTTGGGCTTGGATTACTCACTCGGCCAGCCACCAAAAGAATCATAATTCTATACATTTTGCTTTAAACTAACTAAATTTACCAATGTTTCTTTTTCCTTAATAACTAGTTGTGTATCCACAACTCACTGATACAACTGAATTCAATAGATTCCTAAAAAGAAAATATATACAACTTAAATGAATTTCATTTTGTCAATTCAATGTTTAATGATATTCCATTATTTAATGTTTAATGTACGATTTTTAACTTTGTCCTATACGTTATTTTGTAAATTTGGTTTAATGTTGGCAAATAGATGAATTTGGCGACATTTTTTTTATCTATTATTCATTTATTTATATTAGCTATCTCATCACTGAATATAAACATAACATATGAGTTGCCTTTTTCCAACGTAGGTACGGAATTGAAGACTAGCTCAAAGGGGTGGTTGGGAACGGTTGATGAAGATCATTATTAAATATAGGTAGTAGATATATCTTATTAATTTGTTACATATAAGTTGTGAAACATGTATTAAGCTATAAATAAGTAGTCAAATATATAAGTTTTGTACACATTATGAAAGTTTTATAACTTATACATTATGAGTAGTCCTAAGTTAAGTTTAATTAAGTATGCATAATTTGGCTTGTAAAGTTTGGTGTATAAAGTATAGTGATATATGAATTTGAAAATTTGAAGTTAAGATTTGATGTTAGGTGGTATGTGGACAATTATATATATATATTTAGTTATAAGTCCTTGGTAGCCCTCTTATTTCATCTTCTCCTTGTAGTTTCTTTCTTGTAAGAAATTGTATGCCCTTCTTCAAGGCAAATAAAGTATTGTAGTGGCACTAGCTGGTCAAAAGCAAACTGAAAAGAGTGACAAGATGATAGATTTGGATTATAGTATGATATGGTTTCTTGTAATGGGTGACTTCACGGGGACATTTATTTATTTCTTTTTTTTAAAAAAAATATGTTTTGACTTCTACTCTGTACAGGAGGTTCAGAGCTTTTTTTAATAGACTCTCTTAGTTTTGATATGGTTGGCTGACTTTTTGTGTTTCTAACTGAACCATTTCTGTCAATCATTAGTTTATTGTGAACATAGCTTCTAAGGGTGCTGTGTGTTTTTGTGTTATAACATATGGATAATTATTTGCTTGAGTCACTTATGAAATATTTTTGCTTGTTGGCATTAGACAGTTGAGGGTCATTGCTGAACTCAGACATGCGGACATCTTCCACTCTGCAAATATTTTGTCCAGGTAACTTGAGGCATCTGCCATTGTTATGTAAAGTTATTAAAAATAAGAAGCATAATGAGTCAAGATACTTGAAGAAATTAATTGGCTGACATTTTCAAGTTTCGAGCAAACTACCATTTCCCCTGCTACTATTACTAAACAGGTTAATGTAGTACATTTCATTGCAACAATATTTTATATAGTGATTTTGTTTTAGAAAAAAAAAAGTTCTAGGAGTTTTTGCTTGCAAATAAACAATAATAATTGCATCATCATTGGCCAAATATCATAACATACTGAATACATATTGGGTGTTTGGAGAAAAAACTAGTTAGCTGCTCTTTGGTACTCATTATGCAATTGTAAAAGATCTTCATTTTCTTACTCTTGCTACTTATTTTGACGAAACTAGCTAAGTTTACAGTAATTTGACTTCATGTCTCGTCTTTCTTGTATAGTAATACTTCCATTGTTTTGCAGCATTGAATTTGACCGTGATGATCAATTGTTTGCCACCGCTGGAGTTTCTAGACGGATTAAGGTTTTTGATTTTTTCTCGGTAAGTTCTGGGTATACAACTTTAGAATGAAATTAAGAATCCCACAGATTTTCTAGTTTAAAGAATGGTCAAAGTGTTCCAGGGTATGGATTTGATGCTCTAATTTTCTGATGCAACAAGAATCAATTATAATGTCTTCACAACAGAGCTAACATGCCATGAACGGTTGACTCATTGGCACTTTCAGCTCATGATTGCTTGGAAATTATGCATAGGCCCGGATGAATTCTGATCGTCATGTCTTGAATCATCCATTCAAATATTACTGATATCATTGCTTTCCAGGTGGTGAATGAACCAACAGATATACACTGTCCTATTGCAGAAATGCCTGCACGTATAAACTGAGTTGCTTAAGTTGGAACAAATGCATGAAAAATCAAACTGCTAGTAGTGACTATGAGGGGATAGTAACTGTATAGAATGCCAACACTCATCGGGTACATAGTTTTCTTTTTTTTCTTCACTTTTGTTAGAATCATTCTACGCCTTATGCTCTTGGCAGACTAAACTGTGCATTCATATACCATAAATGGTGACCCTCAGCACCTTTACCTCTCAGGCCTTGAATTAATTGCTATTTCAGGACTTTTATTATTACAACTGGGTAATGTTTCTTACATATTTGTAAATTTCCTTGATGTACTTCTCTTTTCTTCAAACTGAATTGTCAAGTAACATTGGAAAATATTATTTTCTATTAGAGCATCATGGAATATGAGGAGCATGATAAACGAGCTTGGAGTGTGGATTTTTCACATACTGAACCATATTTTGTATAAGTAAAGTTATTCCATATAGAGTTCATGGAAGGAGAGGTATGGTCATGTAAAATGATAACTCTATTTTGTATAAGTAAAGTTATTCCATATAGAGTTCAGTATAGGGACCAACTTCTAATTGATTCTACATCAAGAACCGATTAGGTTATGTTTCTCCATTTGCCTATATTGAACAGGTCAAAATTTGGTGCACGAAACAAGAGACAAGTGTTCTCAGCATTGATATGAAAGCAGATATTTGTTCTGTCAAGTATAATCCTGGATCCAGCATATTTGTGGCATTGCATCTTTGTTCAGTCCTCGCTATTCGTATTTGCATTCTGGCATATTTTATCTTGTAATTATTAAATTGTATAATCTTTTCTTGTCATGCCTACAGCTAACGATAACTTCATATTGATCTGCTATATATGGAAAGCATTTTTTTTGGCTTTCCATTACCTAATTTTTGTTCGAAATTATATATCAATCAGATCCATTAGTTCAATTATGGACCAAATTCATATTGAGGAGACGTAATTCTGAATTTATATGGGTTTGCAAATTTCTAGGATTTCAATCAATAACATGGTATTCTTATATTTTATTGCTCTTTTCTTTTCTTTTTTTTCCCTCATTCCCTAAATGTTATTCAAAAGTAGCTGTTCATGTGTTTAGGAGTTTTATTTGGAGTTGAGTATTGATGCTCTTATCATATTTTAGGAAATCATTACCATTCTAGAATTAACATTTTCTGCTTATGATATCCTAGGTATCTTCTAACTATTTTTGCACTGGTGGTTCCTTGTTATATTTGTTCACAGAACATTTTTGGCTATCTTGACAGGCAAGGAGGCTATTACTTAACCCAGCAATTCATGAGGAATTTACACGGGTAAAGCTTTGTGCATTAACTTCCTGATTGTATTTTTAAATGTGTTGTTTAGGAAAATTCCCAGTGCGATTATTCTTTACTTATGTACTTTATTATGCATCCCTCGATTCATTATGAATGGAGGCAAATAAAATCTTATTCTAGGAAATAAGTGAAATCATATATCAAAAAGCTTTTCAAGCTAAATCAGGATGTTATGATTTTAGAGTACAGTTCTTCCTTGGTTTTTGCTATTCAGAAGTTATATAATTTTTTGTTGAAGTATATATCAAGAGAAAATTTGTGAACTTTGGTATAATAATGGAGCATCTTTAAACTATCTCCATGATATGCCTATTCTATCTTTCATTTTTTATCTTTTATTTTATTTCCTTTCTTCCTTCAATGAGGAGATACAAAACATATTTATTAGATAATTATTAGAAAATTGTAATATTTTTAGTAACGGAATAGTGACGGAAAATCCGTCGCAAATTTTTTTACCATATGGCAACTTTACCGACGGAACTTTAAGGACCGTCGGTAAATTTACCTACGAAACATATTATTCCGTTGGAAATTTGCCTACGAATTTGTTATTTCCGTAGGAAAATTTAGCGACGGAATATATAGTTCCGTCGGTAAATATGGCCAATGCCAACAGTTTTTGGTTTGCATTCCCAACGGGGGATTACCGACGGACTGAAAATTCCATCGGTAACTTTACCGACAGATAATGATCCGTCGGTAAAAGTACCTACAACGGATCTCCAATGCCATTTTCCGTCGCTAAATTCCGTCGGCAAAAGGAATTTTTCTTGTAGTTAATGTTTAAGTGGGCAAAGCCCACTCATCAAGCCCAATTTTGGGCCCATTAGAGAAGTATAAAAGGGCCAGAAATCTGGAGAAAATTCCAAAACAATTGCTCATCTTCTTCCTCTTCCTTCTTGGCCGAATCTACCTCTCTCTCTCTCTCTTGCTTCATAACCACTCAAGATCTCTCATAAATTTCAACTTAGGAATTGTAGTTAGATCCCTCTACATGATTAATCAAGCCTCAAGCCTTTGATTTGAAGGAGGAAAGCAAGAGAAATCAAGAGGGAAAGGCTTAGGGGTCAAAATGAGGTAAGGGATTTTCAAGGTTTTAAATTTATTTGAAGGTACCTATAAGTAGTTTTAGATTCCTAGAATCAATTTTTGTGATTAAATTGAGCTAAAAAGATTGAAATCATGGTGTTTTCTTTGATGAGGAATTCGGCCACCATTGGTCTTTTAGGTGAAGTATGGATTTTTTTGGTTTAAGGCATGAAAAATAAAGACTAAGGAAGCTAAAGCTTGAGAAAAAGGTAAGTAACTACAAAATCCTTTGATTTCCCTTTTATTGTGAATTAATTCCTTTGATGTAATTAGGTTAAAAATTTTTAAAGTTGTTAATTAATGAAATTATGTTAGGATAAATGAAATTAAACATGAAAGAAGATGAAATGAAGGCTTTAATGAAAGAAAGAAAATTTTTAAGATGAAAAATGTTGGTGGCTGAAAATGATAGGTAGAGAAAATAGTGAGAAAAATGCAAATAATTAATATATATTTTAGCTTAAAATAATAGTAGACGTGATAATTAATGTCTATGAATTTTTAGAGAATATTTGAAAATTATTTGAGAATTTTTAAGATTATGTATAGTGTATGTATTGAATGAAAGTTGTGATTTATAGTGATTAAAGTGATTATTTTGATGAAAAATGATAATAACTAATAAATAATGTTTAAATAAATTTTATTGAAATTATTGTGATTTTATTTAGAATTTAATGTTAATATGTATATTGAAAATAGTTGAATTATTAGTTAATAATTGCATAAAAGTGTTGAAAATGGTGAATTGATATGAAATTAAATTATAGTCAATGGAAATGAAATAAAAAGTCAACCGATTAATTTTTTGAATTTTTATTAAGTCATGAAAATAATAAAAATAATGAATTATTAGTGAATAATTCATAAAATGAGTGAAAATGACGAAAAATATAAAATAATGTATGCACAAATTTTTATGCTTTATTAGAATATTTTGAAAATAAATTATTGATTATGTTTAATTAAAATATTGAATTATTAATAAATGATTCAATAAATAAGTACGCAATTATTAACGAACGCGAAGAAAATTGCTTCAATATAAAAAGAAGTGAAAAAGTCAAATTATACATTTTCAAGGCATAAATTATTGAATTATACTAATAGAATTCATAATGGCGTAAAAAGTCGTAAAATAACGCGTGACTAATTTATCAAAATAAATTAGTCAATAAAAAGTATTAAAAGAGTGAATAATTATAAGATATTTAGCCGACGAAATATAAGTTGGCATAGTGAATGATTGAAAAGTTTGGACAGTAAAAGAAAAGGAAAAAATCATAAAAAGTCGATCATTGAATTATTATAAAATAATTCATAAAGAATTATACAAAAAGAATAAAAGAGAATTGTGAGTTATAATGTCATAATTCATAATTTGTATAAAAGATTGAAAAGTCCAAGTGTTTGAGTGAATTATTGAAGAATAATTCACAAAAGTGACTTAAAAAGATAAAGTGATAGAAAAGACAAAAAGTTATTGAAAAGTCAAAAGTACTAAAAGAGTGTGTTCTATCAGAAATAAAGTGTAGTAATAAATAAAAGAAAGAAATTAAGATTTTTAAATGTTTAAAAATTATTGTAAATGTAATTAATTATTTTGCCCTTAGTGATAAGCAGGAGATATTATTCTTGTTTAGGATATAATTGGCTAGCCATAGGGACACTTCTGTACCGCGATACAATTCATGGCGACTTGCTTTGCTATGGGTAGGATCTTTGATATTCATAGCTTCAGTGTAAAGTGAAAGTGAAAGTGTATCTGTTTTCTGCTCTGTGAGATTTGATCTTCCGAGATCATTTCTCTATCTGTTCAGTGGGACCTTTGGGTCCAGTCCCGAGTATCCTTTTTGAGAATCCTGTTATATTGCACTAGGGGCACATCGAAATGAATAAATCAATATTGCTTAAATAAATTGAATATAAAAAGTTATAATGAAGAATGATTCATTTTGAAGAAAATACAAAGTTGAAATAAATCTGTAAAATTACTCAAAAAGTGTGATTAATAAGGAAAAAGAAAAATAAAGGTTTTATAAGAATAAAATAATAAATAAAGATTAAGTCAAGTTTTTATAATGAAAAATGATTTAAATTATATTTTGTTTTACATGAGATAGATAAATTTAATTAATTGGTATTTCCTGTATCAATTACTATCGTGAATGTAAGGTCCCAAAATGACTCTAGTCGAAATTGCATGACTCAATGTATTATTATCTGATTTAAATTGATTAAATGTGTGAATTTATTATTAGAATAGTGAGGGCAAGTGATAATTTTAAATTAATTATTAATTGTTTGGTATAAATTGTAAAGGTAATTAGTATTTGTGGGTGTTTTTGAAATAAATAAAAGTTGGGTTTTATTTTTTTTATAGAGAGGGAGTTAGTGGGAAAAAAAGAAAGAAAAAAAGGATGAGGGGAGAGGAGAGAAAACGGGTTTGAGGGGGAGGGGTGATCGGGCCGGTCATCAGGGGTAGATTACCGGCGATCTCCCTACCTGCGTTTCCTCCCTCTCCTGGCCACTAGCGGCGTCGCTTCTCCATCATCGAAGGACCTTGATTTTTGCTCCACCATTTCTCCCTTTCTTCTCTTTCACCGAGGCTTCTCTCTTTTTTTTCGGCGAGCGGCGATGGAGGCTAATGGCACGACCACCACCGGAGAACTTCCAGCGGCGGATCGACTCTCTCCATGCCCTCTGTTTCCTCCCACTCGCCGGCATTAGGGAGATCGAAAGTGTGGTGGCTGCTACATTTCAGCATGTTTTTCGATGGATCAGGACAGCGAAAAGGCGAGTGACCACTGTCGGCAAGCTTGGGGTGGCGTGAACTCCATTCCGACACTGACCGTGCATCTCCGGTAAGGCTCCAGCGAAGCACCGATGATCGGTCCGGCGAGGACAGAAATAGACAGATTTGAAGCCAATTTTTACTAATAGGTATGGGAACTATGTTAAAATTTTGATTTCATGTATGAGATTGAAGCAAGATTTGGTTAATTTTTATGAGATTATGGCCAGAAAAATCAAGTTTTGCATTACTGAGATTATACAAAGAACTAAGTACCCATCACTAGATTTTGTCTACCTGAATTATATTTTGCATTATAATTATTAGCTTGGGAATGAAATAAAAATGTCATGACTGTAAGTGCCCATATTGGCACTAAGTGTATGTGAGAGTTGATAGAGTATTGGAATTAAGTTTAATTGAAAGTAAATTGTGAAATTGATATGAGTTGATTTTAAGGCTTACAGATTGATAACAAAAATGCTGGAGATGAAAAAGGAACGGACCACTTAAACTGAAAAAGTTGTAAATTTGTCCAGTTGAGTCATTGATTTAGTTGTGTTATCTGAACATGAGGATATATAATAAATATTAATGGTATGTAAGAGTTATTGACAGATCTTGAAACCATTATTTGACAGTGAACTTAAGATATGAATTTAGTAGAATTTCAATTAAAACTTATAGGATTTAGATAAGTTTATTGAATTTAAAGTAGTGACAGGGTGTTTAATCTCGTATGCAAATTCCTTGGATTGAGTTGGGTAATGGTCGAGCCAAAGCAAATGAATCAATAGGACAGTGAGAAAATTTGCTTTTGTATGTGTAATTCTTGAATTGAATTGATTTAATTAAGATGGAGAAGGCATGATAGCATTTGAGATTTATTTATCTTCAAGTGTTTATAGTATAACTAAAGAACAATGAATTGTATTGGTTAATAAGATTGAAGTTTAATTAGTTTTAATGGAATTGAGGATGAAACTTGCTGAAATATAAATAAAATAATTCATTTTAGCCTTGAAGTTGGTAATGCTGTCTTGATAAATTCTTGGAATGAATCTCCAAAATAAGTTCATAGGCATGCGGTTAGTAAATTTTAGTTACATGTTAAAATTATTAATAGATTAAGGGGCTATTTGTTTTTGATAATGGGCTTAATATGTAAATTATAATGGGATTTCAATTGAAATTTCTGAAATAGGTTGAGATTTGATGGGATATTAATATTAGACTTATTTAAGGATGTTTAAAGGTATGTTAATGTTAGATGATGGAGGTTTAATTCTGGAATGTGAACTTGTTTTGAAATGGTTTAGAAAATATCATAAGCAATATGAGTTCCATAGTTATTTAAGCTTGATGTATAAACCTAATGATATAAAAATATAAGGATTTTAATGAGACAATGTAAGGATGAATAAGGTTGATTATGATATAATTTTTAAAGCTTGGAAAGTATGGTTACCATAAATATTGATATAGTATTGTCTGAACTTATGTTCATAAAATTTAATCATACCAATTAGTAAGAATTCTCTCTAATATGCTATGAAACAAATATAATGAATAGCTATTATTTAAAGAAATTTTTTATCCCCACAATTGAATAGATTATAAGCGAGAATTATAATGTTATGATACAAAATAAGTAATAATGTAAGTAGTATAATGGCAAAGTATCGGTATAAATGTTAAACATTTACTTTTGTTGATAAATTCTTGCTCGATACTTGAACAACAATTAGAAATATCATTATATTTAATGGAGTAGATATAGTGGTATGTTTATACTTTTATGACATCATGAGAAACTGATATTAAAATGTTATGCCCTTACATGCGATTGCCTTAATATATGACTATTTAAGATTATATAGTTACATATGAAGCATAATATTAAATTCATATGCATATATAGACATCTCTATTAAAGGTCATGCATTGATTTCATGTATCGAATTTAGTATTTCAGTATGAATGTTTGATGATTAAATTAAGTACAGTGGAGCACGGGAGATGGTTATGATGAACCATACAGGTACGTCCTTCAGTAGAGATTATATGTTTATATGTTGATTCACGCACCCATGGTTTAAATAATTGTATATGAATTCATTCTTATGAACATAAAATAGTCAGGTAAGAACTATCATGATTAGTACAAGTATTGTCCACATATGGTTATTAGAATGTTTAAAGTAATTTGAAAGAATCTATATAAAGTAGATTCCTCTGATAATTGAAGAATATTTTAAAGAGAATTTGCTGAATTATTGTGAATTAATTCATGGCATAAATGAAAGATGGTTCACAACCTGCACAAAAATATTGAAGATTCTGAATAACTGTATTTTTTGGACTGAAAAGGGATTGAAATGGTGAGAAATTTGATAAATATTTTGAAAGTAAGTGAAATTTGTGCCCTTAGAAAGAGTCAGGTAGTAAAATCTAGCTTAGGATATAATTGGCTTGCCATAGAGATCTTTATACCACGGTGCAAGTCATGATGACTTGCTATGCTATGGATTGGATCTTTGATCACCATGACTTCTCTGTCTCTGTTCTCTGCTCTGAGAAAATTGGCCTTCTGGAGGTCATTTCTCTATCTCTGTTGTGACCCTGTGGAGTCCACATCCCGTGTATCTGGTTTGAGGTTTTCTGTCAAGTCTGTACTAGGGGCATTAATATGAAAATAAGTTAAAAAGTGTAAAAGATAAGAAATGTTATAGTTCAGAACTAATTTGCGTAAGAATTATCCTCTTATATATAGCAAATGGATAATAAATTGAAAGTTATAATATTGATGAGCATGTGAGCATTATGTATCTATATATTATGAGTAAGTATTGTACACTAAGAACTTATCTTCAATAATTATATTGTTTCTGGAATTCATAAGCTAGTTTCTTAATTTGTTATATTTGTTCGTATATACATGTAGATACGCATACAGCTCTGTTATAAATCAAGTGCATAACTTTTAGGACAAAATGGTGTTACGTAATATAGAGTTAGCCACGCTAAGTTTGTTTTAATGATTACATGAAAGTGAGTTTATAATGCATACTATATTTTAAATGATGCATATGTATGAAGGAGTTATGCCAAACATCTTCTGTGGGAACTGTTACTGATGAATTGCTTATTGAGTTATTAAGTTTTATTACATATATGAGTAATATGTTCATTCTCTCATACTTGTGATTTATTGCTGAATGTAATAGCTTGAATCCAAAGTAATTGAAGATATCAACTGGCAGTATTATTAAACTTTGTACTTGTATAATTGATGTTATGTGTTGTAAATATTATCTTTAGATCATATTGTTCCCCACTAAGCTTTATAGCTTAGCACGGGTTTTATTATCCGTGTAGGTAACAGGATAGGCTTGTTTCTGGTTAGACAGCTGCTATGGCTCAACCATCAGAAGAGGGGATCTAGTGTGGACAAATCACTTTTGAGGTCTACAGATGTAGCGAGGCGATTTAAATGTAAATTTTTCTTTATTTTGGAGTATTATAGTGGGTTAAGAGTGTCATATGTAATATTGAATCATCTTAGGAAATATGATTATTACTGAGAATAGATGTATGAGATGCATGTTGAAATTATTTTTGTATTGTGGTGCCACTAAAGGGCTAATGAAATTGTCTAATTTTCAGGTAGATTAGATAAGTTTTTAGACGTTATATTGTCGAATATTTATTTGGTGATTAGTCAAGTGGTCAAGTATAGTTTAATCAGTATACTTAATTTCTAAGTAATTCATATTGGACGAGTCTGCAGTCAACAGAGTAGTTAAGGTAAAAAAAAATCGGGGTTATCATGTTTCAGTTAGACTGTTCAGTAAAGGTGTTACAGTGAATAGTGACAAGTTTGGAAAATAATATTAATTTCCTATTTAATGTTAAAAAAGTATTGGCAATGATATTAAATGAAATTTGATGCTTAAGTAAATGAATTTCTGAAAGACAAGTTAAATGAAAGGTAAAACGATAAAAAGGCATAGAACTGTTCAATGAGGAAAAAGTAAAAGATATAAGTCCTAAACAAATAATTGAATATAAGTAAATGTATAAAAGAAGAAAAGAAAGTTTTGACTGTAAAGTGCTTCAAAATAGCCATATCACTTTACAATAAAGCTTAAAAGCTTTTAAATAGTAATGTATTTATTAGTTAAAAATTAAAGTAAAATAAAAAAAATAAATAACAAACAGTGTAATTAGAATACATATTGGATAACTGAATAGTAAATCGAGAAATAAAATAGTCTAATTTGGTACCATTAAGGACACGAGTATCAATACACATTGCTAAATGAAATGATAATTATATCGCTGTGGCTAAAAGATAAGACGAAAGTAAAAGTATAAGTTATAGTAAATAATAAAGTAAAGTTGAAAAATTGAAACCAAAGAATAATAATTACCAAAAACATGAGTTAATAATAAAATTAATGTTGATTAAAGTTATAGGAAATGTTTAATAAAATAAGTTTAAAAGTAGCATAATCTATGTAATTATGCCTTTCTTTGGGAAATCCTTGGATTAGTAGTCACCACTGGGCATATTTAGTGCTCAGAACGTAGTATTTACTGCGTGCAGGTTATGAAGTGTTGTGGAAGCATAGTACATAGTGGAGCCAGATCGAAAGAGAAGATTTTGTATAAGACTGAGTTGTATTTTGGCATGTATATACTTAGACTATTAAGGTAAAAGATTAAACTGTATTTTGATTGTATTTCGATTATTGTTTATCGTTGGATGAACGTTTGCTGTAAGTTCTCGCCGTGAAGTTATTTTGTTTATGTTTTAATTGTTTTGCATGCTTGTTGATTGATTCAGAAATTAATGTAAGGTATTTAAAGTATATCAATCTGTTCGGTAGAAAAAAAAACTTACCGTTTTCGGCTAAGTTTTGCATCGGAAAGGACTGTTCCGTGAAGGGTGTGACACTAACTTTAGAATGGTGATTACGATGTGTGTGGTGAGGCAATCCAAAGCTTAATAGAGAAAAGACAAGCATACCTGGTTGGGGAAAATATTCCTTCTTGGTAGAAAAGTATTCCTATTAGAGACATCATCCTTCTAAAAAAATTTGAAATTTTAAGATGACATTTTCTGAAATGGGGATTGTAAATAGTCAAACTTTTGAGATGGAGACATCTTCTGAAATAGGGATCGAGTCAATTAGGGACATCATCCTTCTAACAAGAGTTGAAAGATAGTTAAACTTCTAAGATAGGGGCATCTTCTAAAATAGGGATTGAGTTAGTTGGGGACATTATCCTTCTAACAAGGGTTATACTTTTGAGTCAAAAAGATCTTATGAAACAAGGATAAAGCATATAGCTAGTTGGATTTTTGAGATACGGACGTCGTTTAGAATGGAGTTTGAGTTAGTCGAGAACATCATCCTTTTAATAAGAGCTGAACTTTCCAGATGGAAACATCTTTTAAAGTGAGAACAGAGTATATAGCTAGTTAAACTTTTAAGATAGGGACATATTTTGAAATTAGGTGTTGCAAAAAATTTTCCTTTGTTGAAGTAACTTGAATTTTTTGAAATTTGTTAAAGCTTGTTATATTGACCCTCGTAGAGGAGCAAATGTTCATTTTTTTTGCTATTGCATGGCTATATATATCTTTATGGTTTATTATTGTTTGAGAGTTATAAGCTTGGCCCCTACAATTGATTTAGCTTGCGTTGCAGTTATCAAGTGAGTGCACAATTTTGAGATCTGGGCAAGCCTTTAACAACGTTGGCCCCTGCATAAGGTTAGCAAAGAAAACATGTATGCTATGCAAAGATGCATGTGTGCATTTCTTATTGCATATGAGATGCATGTTGTAGGCAGATTAGGTGCACATACATTCACTACAAGAAAACAGGAAAATAGCAACAGAAAAATAGCAACGGAACTGTTTCCGTTGCTAAAATAGCAACGGAAAACTAATTCCGTTGCTAAAATTGGTTTAAGTTTTATTGATTTAGCAACGAAATACAAATGGTTGTAGTCCGTTGCTAAAAAGGGAGGAAGATTTTAGCGCCATTATTTAGGAACGAAAATTAGCAACAGAATCGTATTTCCGTTGCTAAATACGGCGGCAATTGAGGGAGGGAAAAATTGGGATAAAAAATAGCAACGAAAAATTTCCTCCGTTGCTAAATTAGCAACGAAAATCTATTTCCGTTGCTAATTTAGCAACGGAGGAAATTTTCCGTTGCTATTTTTTATCCCAATTTTCCCTCCCTCAATTGTCGCCATATTTAGCAACGAAAATACGATTCCGTTGCTAATTTAGCAACGGAAATTTTTTCGTTGCTAATATAGCAACGGTCTTTAGTTTCCGTTGCTAAATTAGCAACGGAATAAATTTTCCGTTACTATTTAGCAACGGTATATTTTCCGTTGCTATTTCACCTAATCCTAGGTATAAATATAATTTTTTTTTGCGTTTTTCTTTCCCATTTTCTGCGTTTTTCTTTTCTTTTTGCGATTCAACCTGCAGCCTCTCTAGCTCACGCCTCTACTTGGTTTCGTTGCTCCGATCTTCACCTATTTTTGAAGAAAAATCAAAGACGCTTGGATCTTTGCTCTTGGTCAGTCTTCCTTTCAGATCTGGTGCTCTTCCTTTCAGATCCTGCTCTGCAATTCTTTCTCGTAGTTTGCTCTTTTCTAGTTATTCTAGTGTTTAATAGTTGCGTCCTAAATTTTGTTTCCAGATATCGAAGAATAGGAGAGTGACTGTAAGGAACTGGCAAGGAAAGGTATGGGTTGATATTCGTGAATTCTATGTCAAAGACGGCAAGCAACTTCCTGGCAAGAAAGGTGCCACTCTCTTTCTTTTCAGATTAGGGTTTAAGCTTTTGCTGCTCTTTCGAGTCAATTGATGGTGTTTGGTTCATTAGGGTTTTATATTTGAAGATGTTCCAGCTCTTAATTATCACTTTTCTGATGGAGCTTTTGCTGCGCCTTTTTTATCTTTTATAAATTTATTTTGACGGATCAACTTCAAATTTTTTTTTCTTTTATTTATGATATACAAACAATTGCTCAAATTTAATAGCCTCCAAGTACACCATTGTTTGTATGTTTTGGGGAGAAGAGGAAAAATGGCTTTTGTCTCTGTTTCCTATCTTTTCTTTAGAGATGAAGAGCTCAAAGGGTACTGAGAGGAGTTTATCTCGCTATTGAATGGTTCTAGGGGCAAATTACTCATGCTGAATTGGTTTTCTAATTTGTAGTGGAATATACTTCGGGGTCATGTGAAAGAAATTGATAGTGCTCTTACTGAATCTTAGGAGCACTGGTGGATGAGTTAGATTGTAGTTTTAGAAACTTAGGTTCTTTTTATATGGTGGGGTGAAAGTAGAATGTATTGGGCACTCAGATATCCTTTTTGTACTGGTTCATGGCTGATAATTGCATTTTGTGTAGCTAATTAGTGGGTCTGGTTTTCCTTGCTCAAATTGTTGGCCTAGTTATGTTTGTAACTGCTAATTAGTGCTTTTGCCTTGCGGTTAAAGCTTGGAGGGTTTTGTTACTAGACTTGAAAGCCCATTGCTGAAATTATTTTTGGTAACTTGAAATCTGAAATGAGTTACAGAATAGATAGACTGTATCTCCCTAAGTTTCTGAAACTACATACCCATATATCTGCCCTCAAACATTTAAAAAAAAGCTTGGATGTTATTACTTGATAAAATTCTAAATTCTGATACTCACTGTGTATATATATATATTTCTAATCCTACCTTCTAGGAGTCCCAATAGTGACCTATACAGTAATTAAATTTACTGTAGACTGAAAGCACATTGATAAAGCCAAAATCAGATTGATTATTACTTCTTGTTTTATGATCCTAAAGTCAAATTACAAAAGTGAAGTTGGATTCTGCAAATGTATAAATGTTTGGATTCTGAAAAATTAGATCCAAATTCAAAGAGAGGATAGAAATTGAGGGTTATGTATGGAAGAATCTATCTCTGCAGACAAGAGATTTTTACTATAAAGAGTTTGAGGTAAATAAGCAAATTATATTATTTGTGATGAAATAGCTGATTTCATAGATTAATGGCATATCTTTTGTATTTTACATTAATTAAATTATGTTCTTTTTCAGAAAGAATTTTTTTGGGATGCAAAATTTAATGGTGTCATTTATCAAGTTTGGGAAAAGCGTGCTCGTCAACGATATAAGGAATTTGTTGCTAAATTACACAAGAGTGGTGAACGACCTTCTTTCATTTCTGAAGAAATATGGTGTCGTTGGCAGGAATACTGGACATCACCTGAAGCAATTGCCATTTCAGAGAGAAATTCTTCAAATAGACGAGGATGGTCAGATGGAGAGAGTTTAGCAGTGCACACTGGAGGAACTTTGATCCACCACGAGCATGCAGATAAATTGGTAACTATTTGAATTTTAGTAAATTTCTATGTCACAGGAGGTAATGATAATGTTTCATAAAGTTCGACAATGATAATATTGGATAATGATGATGTTTGATAATGATAATGTGTGATGACTGTTAGATATTGATAATGTTTGATGACTGTTACATAATGATAATGTTTGATAATGATACATTTTTTAGGTAAGTTTTTCATTTCACAGGAGGTAAATGTCTTAAATTTAAAGGAAATTTTGCTGAATTTTTTATAAACGTTAGTTTATTTGGTTATGCAGGAAAAGTCATTGGGTAAGAGGCCAACATATCCTGAAGTTTTTATGTACACCCATACACAAAAGCATGATAGTCAGACTTTTGTTAATGCCCGGTGCAGACAACTTAATGTAGGTTAAATTTATATTTGTATATTAATTATTTACTAAAATATAGTTAATTTATTGTAAGTGTTGTAATTATAGGAGCAATTACAAGATACTCTCACTCAACAGCGACAAGTCTCTGAAAATGTGGATGAGAGTCGGATATTTCTTGATGTAGTTGGTGGTAAGAATAACCGAGGAAGGATTTTTGGCTTAGGATCAATTGCAAATACATTCCATTCACACTCATCTACATCAACAACAGCTGCTTGTAGTAAGCGTTTTGAACCTTCAGAGAGAGTCATTCAGCTTGAGAATACTGTCAGTATGTTGCTCGATACTGTAATCCAGCTGAAGAATGAGATGAAAGAGTTGAAAAACAAGGATACCTCTCAACAGCCAGATCGTCCGCCTTCACCTACATAGTTTATATTTGTAATAATTATGTATTGGTACTGATTTTTATTTGTTTTTATACATTCTACTATATTATTTAGGTACCTATACTGAGTTTATATTAATTTTTTTTGATTTTTTTATTCAAACTATGGATTTTATGTTAATTTATATCCTCAAATTTTTATCAATTTAATGGCTACATTTCTTTCTACTAAATCCTCAAAATTAGCTATGTAACATATAATATTTTCGTTGCTGATTTTAGCAACGGAATTGTTTTTTTCGTTGCTAAAATTAGCAACGGAAAAGCAATTCCGTTGCTGATTTTAGCAACGGAATTGTTTTTTCCGTTGCTAAAATTAGCAACGGAATGTTTCTTTCCGTTGCCAAAATTAGCAACGGAATTGCTCTTTCCGTTGCTAAAATTTACCAATCAACCGAAAATGAGTTCGTCGAATTTAGCAACGAAATAAAATTCCGTTGCTAAAAATAGCAACCGCCATATTAGCAACGGAATTTTCCGTTGCTATTTTTTTAGCAACGGAAAATTGGCATTTTCCGTTGCTAAATTGAATTTTTCTTGTAGTGATTTGTGTGAATGTATGTAACTAGATGTGGCTATTTTTTCCTAGATTTAATGTCTGGGATGTTCTATTTTATCATGTTTTATGCGTTGTGAAAGCATGCAATGATGTACACATGGTGTGTATGTATGACATTTCTTTATTTTCTTTTTTTTAGCATGTATATAAGGTGCATGTTGCAAACAAGTACGAATGCAAATGTATGTATGTGACTTAGTGTGATTTCTTTTATATGGACAATGCATTGATGTACTATATGCAAAATGATGCATTAATACAATGCTTTAATAGTCTATTTCTCAACATTTTTATGCTAATGATTATGAGTGCACACATACATTTACTCAGTATGGTTATAAATACCCTTAAAAGAACTACCTTATTTTAAGCTTCATTTATTGGTCAATTCTTATTCCAATAATTTAGCTTAAAATGTACAAAGAAAATAACTACTAAGTTCAACTTTACTCTTTACCTTAATTTAACAATCACAATTGAGTTTTTCAACCATGAGATCAATATTCATATTTCTCAAACTTGTATATAATCTCTTGGAAATGGAAAATTACATTACATCAAACTTAATGTATAACTTCTTAATTTCTATCACTAAGATATACATAAGGACATAAAACCAAATAAACCAATAGTATTACAAGAACTCTTTAAACCAAATGCTCCATCTTATGCCTATGCAACTATCATTAGTGAAGGATAATAGGTGTTACAGAGGATGCCAATATTGGCATCAAACTATAAGGACTAAAATAACTCCATAATAGAGGATACCACAAGGGTATCAATCACACAATACACTTTTGCATTAGACACATGGAAGTGTCACAACAAATGGCAATATAATACCAAAACAGATGCAGTTGTAATAGAGATGTTTTTAAGCAAGCCTATCTATCCTAAACCGTGAAAATGCTAGGCATACATAGTTAAATTTCTCTTTAGCTTCATTGTTTTGTTTACTCTTTGATCCCAATTCAAATAATTAAGATGATCAATTTCATTCCTTTTAAATTCATAGTTTCGAAGACAATAAAATGATAAAATAAATCATAAAAACATAAAATCATCTCTAACTTTTAAATTTGTACTTTATGGAATCATAAAAATTTAATTCATACCAAGTTTCACAATACATATTGATCTCATTAGTCTACCAAGTATTCATTCACTTTATAACCTCATAATCGTTAAACTTGTTCATCCTTTTAAACAAACATCACAATTCTTAAATTTATCACATAATCTTACAACTATTAACCGCCAATTTGTTAAAAGGTTCAAATACCATTAATTAGAGTTATTCTCTTACTTACTTATAATACTTATTGAGTAACTAAATTAATATTGAATGTGTACTTAGCTTGAATAGTCATAGTAATCAATTCACATAAACACTCATCAATGCAACAAATATATTACACCTATAATTTCAAGGTAATAGAGTGTACTAACCTTTTGGAGTCTAAAATTCACAAAACCACTATCTTTAAGATTTTCCTTTCCTTATCCCTTTCAACTTCTCCTCTACACCATCATTGTTTTGACCGTATAATAATTTAACCAATACACCCTATTAACCCTTGATTCTAGCCACACTATATGAAGAAAAAGAAGAAAGAAGAAATTTGTAAATAAGACATGTAATTCACTTACATTATAACAGTTCTAACGCACTTTTTCAGGTCTCTTTGTTTATTCTCACTAAGTAAACTTTATGTATCTCCTTTACAAGAGAGAGGTTGCCTTAGAATTGTAGGATTACAATTTAGAAGTGAACCATATAAACATCTAAAATAAAAACAAATGAAAAAGAAATGTTGACCTCCCAAAAGAAGAATCTCTTTTAATTTTCATATTTTTCCACCTTTAAGTGGCAAGCTCCTAAATTCCTACTTGTCCACTTTCTAACTTAGTTTTTATTAATCTCGTTATATTTGTTGTAACTTATAACTTTTACTTTTTACTATAATTAATTTTATAACTATCCACTTACCTAGTAATAAATCACCATTACTCCATTACTCCTACTGCACTTCATTTCATCCATTACTCCTCCTGCATTTCATTTCACCCATTTCTATTGTGATAGGTTCTTCTTCTTTTTCTTCTTCTTCTTCTTCTTCTTCTTCTTCTTCATAAATATTATTATGTTATTGCACCTCATGTTATCAATTTTCTTATTACCACTGCAAGAAATTTTACTTATGTGACAAATTTTTTAGTGACGTATAAAATTTTGTCATCAATTATTACATACAACGATGAATTTTTTAAAATCTCACAATACTATTTATTACCGTGATAAAATTATCTTGCGTTAGTTTATGTTTTAAGTTTCGTCACTAATGGATTAATTTTGTGACGAAAAATATATTTCATCATGATTTGTGCAGGAGGAAAAATTTTTCACCTTTTTTTTGAGGGAAAAATTTTAGTGACAAACTAATAGCTTATTTCAACATGTAAATTCATCACAAAGTATTTATTTTTTGCGACAAATTATTTTTGTTATAATTAATTAAATTAGTGATGATAAAATCATTTTGTCACAAATAAGATATCGAGAATAAAAAAAATTTATAATTTCTTCTTTTGCAAAAAATTTTATTTCTAAAAATAATTTTATTTATGACAAATAAATTTGTCATAAAAATGATTATATTGTGATGAGGTACAATTTTGTCACCTTTTATATGGAAGAAAAATTTTCAACCTTTTTCTTTTGGAGGAAAAAAATTTAATGACAAAAAATAACTATTTTCGACATATAAATTCGTCATGAAATACTATTTTTTGTGACATGAATTATTTTTATCACAATTTAATGAATTAGTGACGATAAAATTATTTCATCATAATATTTTTATGTATGACAGATAAATATGTCACAATAAATGAATATATTATGACAAAATACAATTTCTTTACTAATACAATCAATTTGTGACAATAAAAACATTTCATCATAATTGATTGTAATATTAATTTACAACAAATAAATTATATCATAAAAAATAATTTTATTTATAACGAAAAAATATGTCATAAAAAATGAATATATTGTAATGATGTATAAATTTATCACCAATATAATCAGTTTGTGATGATAATTATATTTTGCCACCGTTGACATTTTCAAAAAGCCAAAGCTGAAATTGTTTAAAAAGACATTGGCCATGTTTAATAATTTTGCTTTGCAATGAAATTATATGAAAATTTAGTTATTTTACTAATTTTGATAAAATTCACATTTAATTTTGAAATTATATAATTAAAAATACTAACTTAAATTTATTAATTATTTTTTAATACTTTCATTGATTAAAATAATTTTTTTAATTTTATTTTCCCGCTTTCAATTGTATTATATTATAATTGTATTTTTTTCGATTGCAATCTTATTATACTATAAATTTAATCAAGTATAATTTACTTTTAAAATTAGTGAAATTGATTTTTTTCTTTTTTTAATATGATTTCAAATTATTTTTCAATTAATTTATCTTTATTGATTTCTAAATGATTTCATATAAAGTAAATAAATTTTTTTTTAGAATTTAATAATATTGGATAAATATTAATTATAAAAGTAATTTTTATGCTTAATATGTATTCATTATGTGTATATATTATATTTACATATACAAATAAAAATTTTTATATAAATTTATTTACGAAATTATCTTACATTTAACAGATATTGTACATATGAAATTAGAAATATTTTTGTCTTTAAAAAATCCTAATTGCCCCTTTCTCACTTTGCCTCATTTTCTTATGAAACCAATAATAATAATAAGAAGAAAAAAAAGAACAAAAAATGACACCAGAGAGGCAGAACACAGAGAAGAGAGGGAGACCAAAGAAGGTAGAACGGCTCACCAACACTGGTGATCTGATACCATCTACTCGATGTAGTCGACAACTCAGTCATCTCCTTTCCTTACGCCATCTGATCTGCCCCTAATATCGCTGCTGCCCCGATTTCGAGTTCTCTTTCACCTGAAAGCTGAAAGCTTCTGTTTAAGATTCCAGCTTCCAATGATGACATGACCAGCATCGATGCGACCTTAAAGGCAAGGCGATAATCCCCATGTCCTCCGCTCCTACCCACTCACCGGCAATGGATAGATCGAAAAGGGAAAAGGGGTAAGTCGGCTCCACTTTACTCCTAAAGTCAACTTTTTGATTTTTTAGTTTGAGATCTACTAGTTTGGGATTTAAAGTTTTTTTAATAAAATTCTAAAGAGGAGTATGCGATTTCAGTGCAGATGAGCAGCCAAGAAGCCTAGGTTTAGGGAGGTTGGGCTCATGTTGAGGTACATGCTATTCTATCTACAATAATTGAGTTTAATTATTGCCAAATTTTAGTGGCTAACTTGTTTTATACATTTAACTTTGTCACATAATGCTTTTTCCAGCTTAATTTCCAAGTTACAATTAAAAATATGACGTGATCTTTCATGTTTGTACATTAAAACTAGGTACTTTAAGTTCAAATGTTAATATCTTGTTTTCGTACATAAAAGTGAGATTTTGTTAGGCTAGGAACTTGTTCATGTTGAATTTCCAAAGCAATGTTAATAACCATTGGTTGCGCTAGTATTGGATCAGGTATATATGAATATGATTACCATGACATATATATGTACTTTCATTCTTTGGTCATATAAAGTTAAATTTAAACATCCCTAAATCGACATATTTCTTGATGTTGTGCTGGCATATGGTATAAAATTAAGGGATTGAGTGGAATTTCTTTATATTACAAAAAAGGCTTGCATTTGAATCTTGGATCCACTCAGCATATATTTAATCCTATTCTCTAATTTGATGCTAGACTACAAAGAATGAAATAATACTTAAGGCCTTTTTGATTTCAAGATAACGCATTAATCCACTTTTCTCATCAAAATGTGCTATACACTTGCTTAAAATCAAATTTTCGCTTGCTAAACTCTGCACTCAAACAATCTTGTTGCTATTATCTTTGTGTAGCTGGCTTGATTCATATTAATCTTGATTTGAGTTTAATCATGCTATAATTACATGATTGAGCTATAAATTATGCTAATATTTTTTGTATACAACAGTTCACTTGATGATTGCCCTCCCAATCCATATTATTTAGCATCTAAGTTATTTTGGATTACTTTGTAGCTAATTAATTCATTTTGGAAAACTTTCCAGCTAATAAAGCCGTTTTGGAAAACTATTGCATCTGTACTCTTTTAATAAATCTGTGCTAATCACATAGTAGGAACTGGGGATCCATAAAATTAGATTTTATTCCCATCTACTTTAATTTAGTTTTATCCACTAGTGTTCCCCATTTAAGAGCCATTGGGAGCTCATGTGGACAATTTACTGGTTTTTATCAATTTTAGTTGTGCTAATATAGGCTAGCTATGATTGTTTGATTGCTACCTCAAAGCATGGTGAAGTGAGACTATTAAAACATCTGAACTTTCTTTGCCTAATTTAAGGTATGGTTTTAAATTTTTTGATGGATGAGTTGTTACTTATGTCAGTCAACAGAAGCACAACTCTGTACCAAACAGCAAGTATTTTCAAGGAAAAATCTTTTTGAGTTTGAAATCAGCATCTCTGGTATGTCTTCACTGTTTTGCTTTCCATTCCTTCAATTATGATCTCTTCTCTGCCTTTTTCAATGTTTTAGCTTTTGGGTTCATTGTTGAGTAATTTTACCAAGAATAAAAGCATCCATTTTCCATTAGATAAATTTTCAATGTAAATATGAATCTTTCTTGCTTAGAAGAGTTATCTGATGGCATCTTTGGTTTGATATTTGTATGGAATACTCTTCCATTAAGATTAGTGGGTTCTTCCATATATATTTGTATGGAATACTCTTCCATTAAGATTAAAATAAAATATAAAAAATAAAAATAGATCAAGAACTATCGTCCTCCTTTGGATAGGGAAAATTCTAAATAAGTAATGCATGAGAAAGTGAGACTAGATCAAACTCTTCAAAAATAAAATAGAAGAAAAAGAGAATTTATTTGTGAAAGTAGGAATGGCATCAGTTGTGCATGGATTCTTAAAATTCATCTCTCTTTCTTAATTTTAATTTTATTTTTCTATTTTTTGGAATTTTTCTTATAAAGAAAAAGAATGGCAGAAGACGGAAAGAGCAAAAATATAATCATTATAGGAAATGCCATTTAGCTGCAAAGATATTAAATAGAATAATATAGTGAAAAGATGTCCGTGGGAATTAGATTTCTTCATGTATTTTTTTCTGAGATGAAAGTGGGAATTAGATTTCATGCAGCCAGCAACCATGCAAGATTAAGCAAGACACATGTATTTTTTTCTGAGATGAAAGTGGGAATTAGGTTTCATTTAATACTATTTTTTAATGACAATATCAATGCTCTTTGTTTTGTTGTGCTCTGTAAATGAAAAAACTTTCGGAGACAGGGGAGTAGGGTAACCAATTGATTGAATTGTCTAGAGCCGTATGTTTTGCACAGGTTAATTAACGATACTTTTTTGGATAAATTAGAATTTATATTTCATTAGAACAAAAATGAATAAAATTCAACAATTTATATTGCAATTCTCTTTTTCCACCTATAAATTATTTTCCAGTAATTTGTTCAATGATGTGATAAATTAGAATTTATTTTTTCTAACTATAATATTAATATGCTAGCTTTAAGAAGAGGTTTCAGATTTAAAATACTCTCTCTTTTTTTATTATTTTATAAGAAAAATTACTTTGTATGAAAAAGAGTACTCATAAATTTTTCTAAATGAAATTTATGATATTATTACTAAGAAATTATAATAATAGTCTATTTCATATATTAACATAAAATTTTTAAAAAATAGAAGTTCGATTAGAATCATGAAATGAGTGAAATATCAAAACCAGGATTTTGATATTGTTTAACCTCAGCTTCTAAACAGATGGATCAAATATGTTGACTTCTAGAGATTTTCATCTTTTTTTTTTTTTTTTTCTGTAAGTGGTTTTATATTCCCCTTATAATTGGTTTGATTCATACATGCATGGAAGAAATTAGGATGATTTAAATAAATATTATTAAATATTAAATATTATATGAAATATTATAATTGGTTTGATTCATACATGCAGCAATATTTTGTTGTTCTTTTTTTAATAAATATTATTCTAATTTTATTTCATATTTTGTGATTTTCATATTAGGTTCAATTCTCACATTACAAGGTATGATTTTCAAAAAATAATATTTTTTCTCTTTTAAGGTTTATTTTTTGTATGTTATTAGTTATTTTATATATGTGTTATTTTGTTGTTTGTGTTAATTCGTATGATAATTGTTCTATTTATGCTAATTTATTTGTGTTAAAATTATTTTTGTTATAGATGGTTGATCAAAATAATTTAGATAATAAATTGATATTACAAGCAAGCGCAATGACAACTTATGCAGTTTGTTTGGTTTTAGTTTGGTTTTGCATTTATATGCGTGAATGTGAAAGGAATAATTATACGGTTAGGCATGATATGAGGGTTGAAGGAGAAAGGATTAGAGATGATCTAATGAACCATTTATTTTCGTCGAAACTTTGTCGACACCTTATACGAATGACCCCTTCAGCTTTTACCAGATTATGTGATTTATTAGTTAGAGAGGGTGGTGTTAGACGTACAATTTGAGTTACAGTTAAAGAATTAGTAGCTAAGACATTGTATCTATTAGCACATAATGTAACAAATCGAGAGCTATCTTTTGCTTTTCGTTAATCCGGTAAGATAGCAAGCCTTCATTTTCACACTTTACTGAGGTCCATTTTAGAGTTGGAGGAAAAATTCATTAAACAACCCGATGGATTTGAGGTCCTTTTGAAATTGTCGGTATTAGTAGATTCTACCCATATTTTAAGGTGATCAAAGTTAATAATTTAATCAATTGTTGTCTTTCAAAAATTCTTGTTTGCATATTAATTATTAAGTTTAATGTCAGGATTGTGTGCGTGCAATTGATGGGGCATATATACGAGTTAAAATTTCTACCTCAGAAGCACCAAAATTCTGTGGAAGGAACGACTATCCCACCAAAAATGTGTTAGTTGCATGCACATTTGACTTAAAATTTACATATGTTATACCAGGATGAGAAGGGACAACATCTAATTCCAAGATTATTAAAGATGCAATAAGGAGGGAACATTCATTAAGAATTCCACATGAAAAATACTTTGTTGTTGATGGTGGCTTTATGTTGAGATTTGGATTCATTACACCTTATAGAAGGGAACAATATCACTTGAAAGAATATTCACCCTGAAATCCACCCTGAAATCTTAGAGAATTATTTAATCTTTGACATACATCTTTGTGAAATGCAATTGAAAGAGCATTTGGTGTTCCCAAGAAGCATTTTCCAATAATTGCAAGGTCAATAGAGCTCTCTTACGGTCTTGAGTCACAAAAGCTTATCATATTTGACTGTTATATTTTGTATAATTATTTGAGAGTTATGGATTCATATGAAGAATTAGAAGCTCAAGTTGATTCATAAATTTTAAATATTGATAATAAATGGGATGAAAATGAAAATGATAGAGAGAATAACGAGGAAACTAAGAGTGGTGAAATGATCTGTGATCGCATAACAGCCGATATGTAGAATGATTATCACTAGTAGTTTTTTTATTTGTTTATTTTAAATGGAGAAACTTTAGTATTTGTCTATTTTATTGTAACTTTTGGCATGCACTAGTTATTATTGAATCAAGACTTTCATTCATGTTTTAATGTTTTCATTATATTTTTTTATATATTATGAATATTTTTTTTATTATTATATAGATGCCATAAAGGTTCACTCCAGATCAATATGTCATTTGTAGTTGGTTGAATGTCATGAATGATGAGTTAATTGATGCTTTCTACCATGAGCATATACAAGAAAATAGAGTGAGTGGCACTTTTACATGTCATGCATTTGATAACATTGTGAAGAAGATGAAAGAAAGATTTCATGACAAACCAATAACTAAAGAGAGAGTTCACAATAGAAAAAGGGCAATGAAAAGAACTTTTATGAAGTGTTATGATATCTTTCAAGGTGGCATGAGTGGTTTTGGATGGAATCCACAAACATGCACGTGGCATGCTGAAAATGATGTGTGGGCTGAATTAATTAAGATAAATTAAATATGTGTTTCATTTATCTTTAATAATGTGACAATAAATTAAATATGTTCTATTTATATAGGTCACAACTGATGCAGCTGAATAAAAAGATAAGCCAATCAGAAATTATGATGAAATGCATACTCTCTATGGAAAAGATAGAGCCATAGGACAATATTTTGAGACTTCAACGAAAATGAGAAGAATTACTTGAAACAATCTAATGAGATCAGAAAACACATCCATGAGCATTAACGATAATGATGAAGTTGGTTCTGAAAATAATACTTTTTTTGGTATCAACGATGAAAATGAAGGTGGGAAAAATAATCACGTGACTCCTAATACACCTACATCAAATGCTCAATCTGCAACATCTTTTTCTTCTAGTAACAGGTGTAAAGTATCTAACTCAATGGAATTAATAAGCATTTTGACGACTAATTTGGATAAAGTGGCTAATACACTTACCAACCTCTCTAATAGGCCACATATTCTAGAAAGCAAAATTTGAAAATTGGTGTCACCGTTGAATTTTGATCCCAATTCCAAATAAAAAGCTTATATGTTTTTTTGTGAAAATAGTGATAAGTTCATAAGCTTGCTTGGAATGCCATCAAAACAGCAAAAAGTTATTTGTTGATGATGTTGTCATCTAACAAGTAGAATATTAAGGAAATAGGAACTATCTTATATCAAAATATATTTGAATAATTTAAGTAATTTTTATTTCGGTGTCTATGATAAAAAGACCTAATATTTATTTGTATGATATGTATGATAATTTAGAACTTAAATTTAGCATGTTTAAATATTATGGAAATATTTTTGATAATATTAACAAAATTATTTTAAAATATTAATAATTATGGAAATATTTATATTTTTTAAAATTAAAGGGTAATTATGTCATTTTTATAACAAAATTGTATAATATCACATAGTTGAAACAAAAAGAAAATATTATAAATTCATATACTATCATACAATTTTTCCAAACATCGTATTGTTAAAATCATATTATACCATATTGTAATATACTATACTGTACATTAATGAATCATAGACTACCACCATCCAAATGGAGCCTTAAGTGAATAGATTCTTTGTGATGGATTATAAATAGTAACTGAGTGCCTAATACTGAACTGTATGTTAAATATATTGTAGTTTTTTTAAGCAATTATTGGTGTGCATGTGTTAAGGATTAAAAGAAATGAACCAAAGGTGATATAAAAGACTATCAAAGAAAAGAGAAAATGTTTGTTGCTTGCATCGGTTAGGAAAAATCCTTAACTCTTAATTTTTGCATGGTAGTGTCAAGTGCATCAATGGAATTTCATGTTTAATGAATGAAAATTTATAAATTGGTTAATGGAAATGTTTTGTTTAAGTGAATTTTAAGATGCTACTTAGTATGTTTTAGCTTATAAGATAAGCAAATTTTTTTTTTGAAAACTAAGTGTAATGATTGTGAGACTTTAAGTTATTAGTATTGTGTATAAAAAGTGCAGTTAGATATTTTGTTCTTAAAAATATGGTTGGTTATGTTTCGCACCTTTACCTCTGGTGAACGTGTATTGTGTTAGAAATTCTTTTTGGTAACTTGCCAGAAATATCTCTCTCTCTCTCTCTCTCTCTCTCTCTCTATATATATATATATATTAACTAAAGGAAAATAATTATAAAGTGTACAAGTGTAATGAAACTTTGGATCGTTATGACTTGACTTGTTGAGATTCAAGTAGAAATTTAAATGTTTAATTGTCTAATGCTTGTTGGCTAAAGTATGACTTAGTAGAACTGCTATATATGTAGAATCATGATAATTAGAAGTAAATTTTATGTTTACTTGCTTGACAACGTAACTTAAAATTATAGCAATGGAATGAAATAATGTAGCAGCAAAATTATTTACCAAATAATTTTTCACCATTAATTTTGGTAATTGAGCAAAAGCTATTAGATGGAATATAAAGAAACTTGGAATATTAAAAATTATTTATATATATAACATAATTGAAGTGAAAAAGACTAATTAGCATGAAAGATTCAATGAATGAAGCATAAGATGAATTATGGTATTGATTGGAGGAATTTAATATTAGAAAGACACATGGGATAACTTGAATGAGTATGTAAATATGAATATACGATATGTGTTGTGCATGTGGAATTATGAAAATGTTATGATAGTATATGACTTATCACAAACTTGAGCATTTCTTAATATCATATATTAAATTTGAATGGTAAGTAATAAGTCAATCCACGAGTTATTGTGGGCTACAAATTGAGTATTTAAATGGAATATACTATTAATAACTTCTGAATATTGAATGACGATGGATTTATTGCATATGTTTACAGTTTATAGTTATTTATGAAATGTTATATGACATGCAAATGAGAATTTCAATATTGTAAATATACTTATATTTAACTGATTCAGAATTCTATGGAGCTAATAAGAAGTGCATGATAACTGTGTTGTATGCATGATGAAATGGCTTCTAATTCGTTGTTAGGTGATTGTAATTAGTATCTAGGAGAATATGACATAAGAACATATTAAATTGCATGGAAACTATAAATTACTAAAGTAGTTCTATGAAATTTGTTCATACTCTCTTACATTGTGGAATTTAAAATATTAAAACACCGAATTAAGTAAATGGCAAATTGATTTTTTATTTGAACTCTTAACTGGCGTGAAAAATTTCGTCAAAAAAAAAAAAAAAACAAACTGGAATGAAAAATATTCCAACTTAAAGAAAATAATTTGTTTGTTTCTGAAGGTTTAAATATTGTGTATGAAAGGTTATCTTATTGCACAATGTGTGTATATTATGAACCAGAAATTAATGAATTTTGTGCGATGTGTATACAAATTTTTAGGTGTATGTTATATATTTTATAATTGTAGAGGTAAATTTGGCAGTCCATCACTAAGCTTTTAACTTAACACGTGGTTATTTTTCGTGCGTAGGTTGAAGAAAAGTGTTCTTGAGATCGGAAGAATAATTTGATGAAACTGTTGATATCTGGAGTCATATCAAAATGTGGGTGCAAAAACTCTTCTATTATGTGTTTTAAAATTTCTATTTGGGTTGGCACGTACACTCAATAGGTAGTTATTTTGGGGTATTGTGGTAAATTGAGTTTTTTTTTTTATCAAATAGTTGTAATAAATTATAAATTATTATGTTTTAATATTGTTTATATAGAAAATCTATGTATTGTATGTAATTAATTTAGAAATAAGCGTAATAAGTTACTGACATGTATATTATTAAATTTTATATGTGTGTGTATGGAATTAAGTATTGAATGCTGATGGACATGTAAATTGCTTGTAAACGTATGTTTCGATGTACATTGTAGGTGGGAAAAAAACTTGTGTTTGAGTTTGATTCAGAATTTTGGAGTAGATATGTGATTTTAAAAGTGTAATAAAATAATTTATTTGTAGGGGGATAGGCAGAATTATGGGAAAACTCTGCCGAAATTCTGTAAAAATGAATAATATTAATTTGGAGTACTACTGATTTTTAGAAGGCATTTTGTTATTTATATATTTATGTAACCTAGAATTGTTGTAACATTTTTATCTGGCTCAATCATCTAATCGAATATAAGGTGTTACAGCTAAAAGCCAGTTCTGTGATGCAATAAGACCCTGGCCCATGCTACAACATAGCCATGGGTGCTAGGCTTTTGGAATTCTGCTGAACAAACCTAAGGATAAACGTCATCACCTCCGAACAATCAATGATAACATAGCCATGGTAAGCTACACAACATGGCCATCTTATATGGTAAAACGGTCGTGGCTCGCTATGGAACGTTGTGCTCAAGCACACTGGTGTAGCTAGGACTGCCACGCCTATGGCATGCTTTTGGAACATGAATGTGGAATTGAGGCTCTCCCACACCCGTGGTTAGCAAGCAACACAGTGTGGCTGGACTATAATCATAAACTTTCTCCAATCTAATCCTCAATAGCCTTCACTTTTGAATACAGCTCAGAATACCTACAAAAATACATAAATTACTGAAAAACACATATAAAACACAACAAAAATACAAACTAAATGAAAGTAAACCCAAACAAAACTAAGTAAGGATAAAAACACAGGTGAATTGTTCTAAAATGTGATGAATAATTTATCAATATTAGGATGGATAATGGCCAAATTCCCATGAGAATGTGCTACAAGTTTTAGTTTGAAATTTTAATACAACGGGGCTTGCAAAATGTCTATGAGATAATGTAGAAACTTGGTTTGTTAGGTTTGAATATGTTATGCTTAAACGAGTTGTAATATAGAGTTATGGAAATTATTTATATTTATTATGTAAAATAATGCTTGGGTAGAAAACTATGGATATATTAGAAATACTAGTATATGGAAAAATTATGATTGAAGATTAATGATATGAATTAATGAGTCTTGAGATTGGCAATGATATGTATGTTATACATAGATGTACTTGGTTATATGCATGGTGAGAATTGAACATAGAAGGTGATTATTGTTTGATAATTATGCTTGGAAATCAAAATAGCATGTAAATGAAATTAATTATGAGAAATGGTTTATAAGCACGGATATGCCAATGTTAATGTGTAAGCTAAACATTATGAAAATGTGAGAAATTTGCTAATATGAATTAAGTAAGAATAATACAATGCATTGTGCGCGTAAGAGCTTATAATTATCCATAACAGTGCTCACATCGTGGCAAGTTTGCCATTAATTATAAATGTAACTACTCGTATTTATATGCCTAGCGCTCATGTTATCCCTCGTATCTTGCTCTAATTGATTCCAGTTGAGAAATTTGGACAATAGTCATAAAGAAATAAATAAATAATTGAACAATTTGATTTATGCATGATTATGTGATTTGAAACCTTAATACTTTTAGGCGTGATCGAATGGCATGAATTAGTGTATTATATACCTAGTGGTAGAATATATGCTTTAATTGGGAAAAGAAAAATTTAAGGGCACGAAACTTAGTAATATCTAATTTATGCATGTATTACGTAATTTCTCATAGAATTTATTGGAATTTAATGATTTCTTTTGCTTAAAATAATGTTGTTGTTATTGTTGTTGTTAGCTTAATTAAACTATTATGAATGCATATATATTATGGAAAAATAAGATTGGTGGATATCACTATTAAGTTTTACTAAGCATGTAGATTTTATTTCTACCCATAGGTACATAAATCTTTTTGAACAGAAAAAGGGGTGAATAGGTGGATCTACCAATAAGTACAATGAAGAAACTACTCTGAGGTAGATGCACCGATGAATTTTTTGATTTTTTATATTTTATTTTTTGTTGTATTTTGATGGAATGACATGTATAAAATAAAGTTTAAGTTTTATTTGGATAAATATTAAATGAATAAAAAGTTTGATTATTTTTATGGAGCATTATATGTGTTTATGATAAATGTCAAAATTCTTGTATAGATGTGATATGGATAGATATTTTGATATATGGTAGTTTGTAAATGTTTGAATGGATTTGTGAATTGGAGAATAAGAAACTAATGTGTTGGAGTTTGCTATGGTTAGAAGTGATGTATGAATGATTATACAAGTGCAAAAACTATGTTTTCTTGTAGGAGGTCAGGTGATGTTTTATGGAGAAAGGGATAGATAAATTGATACAATGATTTATGGAGATTCGACTACTACCTACATACGTTCCTTAAAACAACCCATCTTAAGAGTTTTTTCTTTCTAGTGTGACTTAAAACACGTTTGGTTTGTTATGATCCAAATAAAACACCTATATTATTAGTTTTTAATCAATTGGATTTGCAAATATAAACTTAAAAAGTTTAAAACTAGTTGGTTTTAAAAGGTTTTGTTATCTATCAAAATTTAAGATTGAGTGTTATTTTTTTTAATTAACACAGAGTGTAACATTCCATATCCGTGTTATTTAACATATAAAGTATTACATGATGGTTATGTTGGGTACAATTTGGTCTGGACCAAAATTGTTAACAACTTCAAAAGTGCATTCATCACTGAGTGGGTTACTTACTTTTCCACTTTTTTTAGTTATAAAGAAGCCATAAATATTTAACTAGAATTATAAATATTTTTCTAAAAAAATTAAGTTTGAAATTTTTACACTTTAATTAAATGCTGATGATTATACCAACTCATAGTGATTAATTTGTTTTTTAATCACATTGGCAGTAATTTTTTAAGGTTAATTATATAAAAAGCCCCCAATTGTAGGGTGCCTTTCAATGTTTGTATCCAACTTCAAAACATTGCAATATCAACACCAAACTTAGAGTTGTTTTTCAATTAAGTGACTCAATCAACAATTCTGTTCAATACTAATGTAACTTGTGGACTTGGCATATTAACGACGGAATGGCGACGCAAATTTCAGTCGCGAATTTGGAAAGAAACATTTAAGCTGCCACATCACCTTCCTCTTTCCCAGCAAATTAGCGACGCCAATTTCCGGTGCTATTCTAAAAATATTTGATTTTTTTATTATTATTTCCATATTATTATTATTATTATTTAAAAAATATAATAAAGAAGAATAGAGATAATAATGAAAAATTGTTATATTATAAATACATATTAATTTATTTTTTCTATCGTCTTTTTCCTTTTATTTTTTTAAACACATATTAATTTTTTTCCTTTTATTTTTTTTAAATGCATTAAATTATAAAAGGCTTTTTGAAGGCTCAATGGCAAAACTTCTTTACTACCCACAAGCCATGCCGGTTCGAATTTTAAGACAGTAATTTTGCTTTGTTTTTTCAAATTTTTCATTATTTTTTATATTGAATTTGTAACTTATTTCTTTTACATTGTTTTTCATATTTCAATCAATTAAAAATTTAAATTTTTTTAAAAATAAATAAATATAATATTAAACAATTTATTCATTTTATTTTATTTTTCATTTTTTATATTGTAATTTACAATTAATTTTTTACATTAATTTTTGAACTTCATTAATTAAAATTCATAATTAATTTTTTAATTTAAAATTATTATTATTATTATTATTATTATTATTATTATTATAGAAATAATAATTAAAAATTAAATATTTTTAGAGATGGAAATTACCATCGCTAATTTACTGGGAAAAAGGAAGGTGATGTGATAGCTTAATTGACATATGGGATCTATTTATTTATCTGAGTAAATAAATTTCATTAGCATTTAACAAAATTTTTTATGAAGTTCCTTAATTGAAAGAGAAGTCTAAGGTTGGTATTGGTATTGCAATATTTTGAAATTAGATACAAAAAATAAAAAATATTTTATAATTGGGATCTTTTTATGTAATTAATTTAATTTAAAAAAAAAATTAAGGGCAAGTATTATTTATTTCGAATAATCCAATGGTATATTTGGCTTTTGCCAAAAAAAGTTATGCCGTCTTGACAATTTGAAGTACACGTGCACCGTCCATTGGCTTGCGCAAGTATCACCAAAAGGCCAAAGCTAAGCTGCATGTCCATCTCTTTTGCAAGTTGAAAAATTAAATTTCTTTTCGGCTGAATATTTTGATTTTGTTATAATCAACGACTTGAGGTCAATTATCCAAGTCAAAGGAATAAGTGATGGAAATTTAGTTCAACTTTTGTGATGCAACTTCTTTAATTTTAAAATGATATTCGACTGACAGCCTATGTCCTGCTATACATATATATATATATATATATATATATATATATAGAGATAGGGATGATCACGCGGCGAAAATTTTTTGACTCCGACGGGAATTCGCTCCGTTCAGAGTGAGAAATTTCCGAAATTTTCTCCCACGGGAGGAAAAAATTTCCCATCCTAAAATCGGGAGCGGGGACGGAAAATGGGATATCCGCCCCACGGGGATCCCCACCCCACAATATATATATATATATATATATATATATATATATATATATATATATATTTATTTATTTATTTATTTATTTTATAAATAATTAAAATTAAAATATAATTTAATTTTATAATTATTAAATTTTAAATTATTATTGATTTTAAATTTTTTTATTAAATATTATATTTTAATTTTAATTATTTATAAAATATTATATTTTAAAATTAAAAAAAAAACGGGGGACGGGGATCTCCACGGGGCGGGAACGGAGGAAATTCCCCCCCCCCCGATATTAGTGGCGGGGGCGGGGAATCCTCGCCACTGGCTGGGGAGGGAGTGGGGGAGAATTTCCCGGCCCCGTCCCGCCCCGTGATCACCCCTATATAGAGACACTCGAACTAGACTTCTAGTATACGAGGACAATGTACGCTGCTGAAGTATTCTCAAAAAAACAACTTTTTTGAGCTTTCTCTAGTCTAATTTTATTCATTTATTATAAATAATTATCAATAGGTCTTGAATTAAGAATTATCTTCAAAATTATCTATAGGTCTTGAATTATAATATTTTTTTATTGGGTCCCTCGTCAACTTCTATATTTGTTATATTGAGTTTATAAATTTTTATTTTAATACACATTTTGATTTAACTTTTTATTTTAATAGACATCTCGTCTAAATATAGATTTAATATAACAAATATTATGGTTCAAGAATATATATATATATATATATATATATACAAGAAAGTATTTATACACCCAAAAAATAGAATAAATCAAATAAATACGGGGTAAATGCATTTACCACTTGAAGCACAGATTTCTTTGACACGAGCGGAAGTAAATGATCTTTCCTTTCATATTAGTGGCACATGCTTTTTACTACGAGCACGCACGTCGAGAAGAAAGCAATTAACCCAAAATCTAAAAGTCCTTTTGGAGTATAGAGAGAATTTTTGTGATAGAGAGAGTAACCCCACATAGGTTTACTAAACCTCTATTTTTAGAGGTTAATAAAGTTAAAACCCTAATTTAACTCTTATTCCTATTTTAATTAGGAATCAATTATCATAAACTAAATAGGATAATTATTGTATAGTTATGGACGCATCCAAACTCTATCATCTCCTACTCACACATGACGAAACGTTTTCCATTCAGCATCTCCAGTCATACAAGCAAACAGACCATGTGACCAGCATACAACGAGAGCACTAGTGCTACACGCCTGTTAGGGATATGTAGTATCTCGAAAAGTGAAAGCAAGATTTTTTTTCACGTGTGCTCAACCTCATATTGCCTTCTCACATTTACTGTTTTAACTCATCATCTCATAAAATAATTTTCGTGTTCACTATTATATATCTACTCATAAAGACTATAACAGGCATACCAGTGAACCACGAAACCATTAAATGTGATCGGAAGGCTATCTTCTCCTCTTACTTTATGCCATCTATTATGATTCAACTCGCTTTTCTAATTAGACCTACTAGGCTGAATTATTTCATAGCCTTTTAGAGACTAAATAAGCTAACCACACTGAACCATTATTCAAGAATAAGTTAAAAGGTTTTAAGGGTTGTTATTCAATAGAGTCTCACACTAGGAAAAGTTGAAATAATTCACTTGTGAAATTCCCATCTCTCGGTCACATAATCACACATGATATGAAACATATGTTATAGTGTTCTTTCCTTCCCTTTAAGGAGCGCATGTCTTACAAAATATACTTTAACACCATATAAAAGCACAAGATTACGATGCACCAAAGCATCCAACTTTAGTCTTCTCATTTTATTACTACTTTTGGCTTTTAGGATAGAATATGATAGTTACTTTTAATTTATCATATGATTACACTTAATCCAATTTGGATCCTAATCCAAAGTATACAATCTCATGGATGTCTTTATTTTGCATCTTAACAAGATTAACCTTGTATTTTCTACAAAAATAATACTTTTATTTTGAATAGGATCTTGAGTTCACCATATGTTCAAAAATTGCCTCATCTTAGTCTTTGTTAACTTATTGTCAAAACTAAGGTAAATGCTCATGTGAGTGAGCTACTTCTCTATCTGATATGCTCAATCATATAATAAATAACAGTAAATATTCACATATAAACATTCACACTCATGTATTGCCAAATAATGAACTTTATTATTATTATTATTATTATTATTATTATTATTATTATTCATAAATAATAATGTTAAGGGATTACACAATAAAATAATACAACTAAAATCTTACGCAAACCCTAAGATCTAAAGTGTCTCCCAAACATATTTCTCGATAGAGATTTAGTCAATGGATCTGTTATTATATCTTGCATAGAAATATACTGTAAGTTCACTTCTCCTCATGTAACTATATCTTTCGTGTAATGATACTTAATGTTGATATGTTTAGCCCTACTATGAATTTTTGGATTTTTGATATAAGCTATCAATGACTGACTCTCACTGTAGACGGTCACTAGTTCCTCTAAAGTAGTTACTCTTAAGTGGTCCATAAACCTTTTCAATCAAATTACTTTTTATACTACAACTAAGGAAGCGATAAACTCAGCTTCCATTATTGATAGGGTTATACATGTTTGTTTCTTACTACTCTATGAGATGGCACACTTGCCAAGCAAGAAAATGAATCCTGATTTGTATTTTCTCTCATCCACATCTCCTTTCCAATCAGCATCTGTGTTTCCTCTCAATCGCAAATCCTTACCTTAATAATAGAGAGAATAGTCTGCGGTACTTTTGAGGTATCTAAGTATCCTCTTCACTGCTTTTTAATGTGTTTCACTTGGGTTGGTCTGATATCTACTTACTATGCCCACTGTATAACATATATCAAGTATTGTACATAATATTGCATACATTAGACTACCTACAGCAGTGGCATATGAAATGTTCCTCATGCATTTCATTTCATATTGCATATGAGAATACATACTCTTGCTAAAAAACTGATTCTTAGTAATGGGGTTATCAATGGATTTGCAATTTTGCATTTTGAATCATTCAAGGACTTTGTTGATATATATCTCTTACGAGAGACACAATAGCCTTCTTGAATGTTCTCTTGAAATTTTAATTCCAAAAATATAATCTGCTTGATTTATATCTTTCATTTCAAAGTTGGAGGACAACCAACCTTTCATTTCATTTACATACTTTATGTCATTTTCTGCTATGAGTTTGCCATCTACATACAAAGCCAAAATGGCAAATTTATCTTTAGAGCTTTTATGATAAACGCAATGGTCTTCATCAATCATGTTAAGCCCATTCAACATGTTTGTCTCATGATATCTCAAATACCATTGTCTTGAATACTATTTAAGGCTATAAATTGATCTTTTTAATCTATAAACCTTATGTTTGCTACCTTTTTTAATGAAACCTATAGGTTGCTCTATTTAGATCTCTTCATCTAATCCTCCATTAAGGAAAGTAGTCTTTACATCCATTTGATATAGCTCTAGGTCTAAACTAACCACTAAAGCTAGAATTAACCTTATAGATGTAAATCTTACAATAGGTAAGAAAGTATCCTCATAGTCAACTCCTTTCCGTTGCATAAATCCTTTTATGACTAGCCGAGCTTTATATCTTTTGATTCTTTCATCCACTTTTCATTTTACTTTGAGAATCCACTTATTCTCAATTGGTTTAAATCCTTTAGGTAGATCGACGAGTTCCCAAACATGGTTTAATCCCATAGATGCCATTTTTTTCTTCTATTGCCTTAATCTATTTATCTTTGGCTAGGCATAAAAGAGCTTCTTGAATGTTTTTAGGCTTTTATTCATCTTATAGGGTCACTAAAAGGGCTTCATTTAAGCCTTTAATCTTAAATCGTTGATGTGGAACTCTTTTCTTTTTAAATTTTTATAATTCCAATTCTTGATAACATATCTTATATATTCATTGTAGTTCGGAATGCTCCAAATAGGATTGAGATCCATGCTCCCACTAAAGCCAAGAATTCTCCTACTAAAGTAAGGGTCCTGAATATCCATGTTCGTACTAGAGTTAGGAATGCTCCCATCGGAGTAAGGATTTAGAACATCCAAATCAATAGAAAGAGCGTCTTGACCTTCTTCATCAAATTTCCTCCCACTCGAATGGAGTGATCTTAATGGTTCTGCTTCTTAGGTTTTATAGAAAGTGAAATCTTGACTCACTTCATCCAACTTTGGAAATTCATTTTCTAAGAAAATGACATCTCGTGATTCAAATTATATCATTGTGCCATTTTCTTGCTAACCCATAAACATGTATCCTTTTGATATTTTAGAATATCTCACAAAGATACTTTTTTTTCCTTTTGGTTCCAATTTATCAAATTTGCTTAAAGTATCATGGATATGAGCAAGACAACCTCAAGGTTGTAAATGGCTTAGGTCAGGTTGTAGACCAGTTCACAACTCATAGGAAGTGGATATGATAGACTTAGAGGGCACTTAATTAAGAACATATGTGACAGTTAATAATGCATCTCCCTAATAGGAGATTGGCAAATTTGTCTCGTCCATCATAGATCTTACCTTACCTAGGAGAGTTTTATTTTTCCTTTCTACAATACCATTTTGTTGTAGAGTTCTAGAAATAGACAATTGATGCTCAATTCCTTTTTCATCACATAAAGCTTTAAATTCATTAGAAAAATATTCTTGATCTCTGTTAGTTCTTAAACCTTTGATCTTTCTATCTAATTGATTTTTAACTAAGTGCATATAACTTTTGAAGCAAATTAACACTTATGGTTTGTGAGAAATCAAGCAGATATGACCATATCTCGTATAATCATATATAAATGTGATGAAATAGTAGGCCTCATGCCTTGCCCTTATATTCATTGGACCATAAACATCATAATGGATTAACTACAATGGTAATTCGGCCTTCCTTTTAGACAGTGCTTATAGGTAGGCAATTCAACCTTATTCAAATCACCTATCAATCACACTTTGGCTAACTGACTCATTCAATCTTGGACAATATGGTATAATCTAGCATGCCATAATTTTACATTATTCTCATAACTATATGAAAAAGTAGAGGTAAAGGAAAAATTAGTTTTGTTTGAATATTCAGGATTAAAATCCATAACAAAAAAGATTGTTCAAAACAAAACCAAAGCCATATTAAGCATCATCTAAACATA